>JAMQGT020014447.1:0-19672 GCA_024447675.2 Pterophyllum scalare
GGGGGTCGTTTTGACAGCCTTGATGACTTCTGGCTCACTGTGACCACTGCAGAGTCCACTTTCTATTTGATACATGGGGTTGGTATATGACCAGGGGCGTAGGAATGAGTTTACTATTGGAGGGGACACATATTGGAAACCTGACAGATCCATAAATACTCTGAGCAAAGCATAAAAAAAATGCTATTTGATCTTTTACTTTCTTCTTTTTCAAATGTTTCTTGGAAAAATAGTGTTATGTACACCTACATTATTGCATGTATAATTTACATATGTATATGTTTTATAATCATAAGATGTGGGCAAACTTGAGCACAGATAAATGGTACCAATGCATATATAAATGTTGCCAGTGCATAGATAATTGTTACCAATGCATAGATAAATGTTACCAATGCATAGATAATTGTTACAAATGTACACATAAATGTTACCAATGCATAGATAATTGTTAGCAATGCATTGATATTTGTTACCAGTGCATAGTTACCATAAATGTTACAGATAAATGTCACCAGTACACAGATAAATGTTACCAATGCACAGATAATTGTTACCAGTGCATAAACAATTGTTACCAGTCCATAAACAATTGTTACCAGTACCATGTTAAAAAAAAAAACAAAGTTTCATGTGAGCTTGAGGGCCCCCTGGTGGCCTAGGCAGCAAAATATGTTGCCTATGCCTCGGGCCGGCTCTGTTCATGGCAACTTTCCCACAGACCGTTTTACCTCATTCAAGAGTTTCTGACTCCTGCTGCTGTCTCCCGCCTCCCAAACACTCAGAGCCGTTCAGAGGGGGCGGGAGGAGCGCAGTGACATGACTCTATGTTGCGCCTTCAAAATAAAAGCACGCGAGTTAAAGATTTCAAAATCAAGTGTTTTTCTCCTCCGCGGTGTAATTTTTGGGTGGGACAAATGCGCCTGTCTCCAATATTGGGGGGGACACGTCCCCTCCGTCCCCCCCCCGGTTCCTATACCTATGTATATGACATGTCATGTTGACCTCTCTCACCTATTTGGCCACAAATGCAAAATTCCCTGCGAATGGTCACTTCTGGAACTTTGGCTGGAGGTAAATTATGAATTGGGCTGGTGATGGTGAAATTAGACATCTTCAGCAAATGCTTTTATTTCCTCATCTAAGGCTTTGTGGGATATTTTTCTTCCATCTCCAATGGGTGGTGGGTTAACAGCTCCTCCTGCCAAGGGTGTCCGTCTGGGTTGCCCTTAATGAAGGATAACGGTTCTTGCATAAGCTGGACTGCTTCTTCTGCCTCCATGTTCTGCTCTAAATAACCTAAGCTTCTCTTCCGCCATTTTAATGAGCATCCGCCTCCTTTTATTGGTTTATTACTTACAGACCTTCACCATTCGGTTCCAGTTTAGCTGACACAGCACACCTTCATTTTTCTTGCTTTACAGCAGTAGAACATTCACCATTGGTGATCACCCAGTCCACCAGGAACGTTCTCTCGTGCCCCAACAAACTTTGTATGGACAAAAAGAAAAACAAAAACAGAAGAAGAGTTTTTTCTTTCTACTACTGTACCGCTGTATTAGGAGCTATGCCGAACAATTTGTCTCACTTACCAAATAGCACCACCTTGCAGCAGAAACAGTGCAGTCCACATCCAAATGCATGGTAGCTTAGAGACCACTTCTGAATTACTTGTGAACACTATTTACTGGAAAAACATGGGCAACTGATACATATTAAATAATTTAGTGACGGTTTACCATTTGCATGTGATCAAATGAATTAAATGAAAATGACTGGTGGATTCTCATATCTAACAATGTTTAATAGAACAATGTCAAAAATAATCCACATGTATGGACCCTTGCATCCCAACAGTAGCTGTCCCCATACACATAGCACCCAGCCACCTCCCTTGGAGACCAGGGCTGCTTCATTGGGCAAACTGCTGCTTCCTGAGGCTGAAGTGGTGGAAGAGACCTGGCCTTCCTCACCTGTGGAAGTGGGACCAGTGCAGGAACGGAATGGACTTCAGTCACCCCCACCCAAGGAACAGATACTGGTGCAGGGACTAGCTGTGCTCTGCCCACCCGAGTAACAGGTTTGGGTGCAGGGTGCTCAGGCACAGGGGAAGCCTCAGTAGGAGCTATAGTTTTTGAGGAGGCAGACACAGGTGCACAGCACACAATCTCTCAGAAAGGCACCATTTCAAAAGAGTCCAGTCCAGGTGCACAAAAAATAGTCTTAGATACAGAACACAAAATGTCTTTTTTCCTGGCTGACCTTGAAGCAGAATATGAAATGTCTTTATTTTTGGCCAGCACAGAAACACTTTATGAAAATTAATCATTTACTAACTCAGAAACAAAATTTTCCATCTTTGATATGGCTGATTCTGAAAACAAAACCGTCTCAGAGCCGGAGACAGAACATCTGCACAACAGTCACTTTCTATAGCCTGCTCAGCAATATAACATGAAACAACATGGAAAATAATCATTGTTTATGGGTTCAGAAACTGAACGTGAAACGTTATTACTGACTGGCCAAAAAAATGCAATATGTTTCTTTACTGATCCCAGGTTCAGGAATAAAATTCTCCACTTTACCGTCCAGCTCAGGTTCAGAAAAACGTAAATCTGTCAAAAGAGGAGAATCTAGAATCGCCACAGTGTCACTCACCATTGGGTAAGTGATGGCTACCACGGACCGAGTGGCTGGTGCAGGCAGGAGAGATGGCTCCGGCTGCCGTGTGGAGCGTTGGTGATGACCGAATTGCTTAGCCTGTGAGGGAGGAGTCAAGGAAGCATGAGCAGCGGATGCCTCTGATGAGCCACGAAGCAGTGTTGAGGTGGAAGAGCTACTGTAGGTGATACTGAGAGGGTATATGCCATAAAATGGGTGAATGATTCCAACAGGGTTAAACCAGGGGCCAGTGACCCACTCTCAGTAATAAATGAGTAACTTTTCCCTAAAAGATATAACAATTACTTTATCCTTGGTATAGAGTTGCTTTCAGAGAGCTTTCACGTGGATACCCAGGACAAGTGGTGCAAGCTTCTCAACTCCAGAAAAAGAGGATATGCCATTCACAGAACTGGATGGCATGGACTTAGGTTTGAACTCAAACCAGTTCAAGCCTGTTTCTTAGGAAGAGTTTTAAATAAACCCCTCCTCTCCCTTTCAAAAAGTTAACATAATCAGTTGTCTGTCCTGTCCAGTAAATGCACTACATACATACAAAACATGAAAGAATAAGTAAGGACCACTCTAAAAGTATAGTTAAAACCAAATCTGGGTTTACAGTGTGGATAATGCACTGCAGGCAGTAAGAAGAAGCTACTTTTGGCTGCTCTATTACCGCAGGAGATAGTTTTTATAATGGATACCCTTCCTGATGCAACCCCAAAAGGATTTGTGTCTTCTTCCAGGATCAAACAGGGGATCCTTTGCTTGTTACACAGACATGTAAGCCATTACACTGTAGAGCCATTTTTAAATGGAACATAGGTTAAACACACACACACACCCACACACACACACACACAAAGAAAAAAGAAATTGCATCCCATTTCTGTCTGCAGACTTGATGCATCAGACAACAAAATCCAAGCTGTAGCAATCCAGTTAATCTTGTCACCCACTCAAACCACCAGACATGAGGAATCCAAACCACTTTAAAATATCTGCTGGCTTACCAAACGTCCCACAGTGTAGGACTGTCAGTCTAATTACAACACATGCCATTGCTGTTTTTCATTACATCGTCCTACTTTCTCTGCAAAACACAAACAGATGGATAATGACAAGAAGAAGAGTGAGAGTAATTGGGTGATAGAGATATATATTCATTGTTACTTTCTGATAACAGCAACTATAAGTAAGGAAAGAAAGAAATATAATAAATTAAAGAAATGCAAAAGCAAAGAAAAAATAGGAAAAATTAGGAAAAAGATAAGACCCATACAAAGATAGACCATGAAAGAAACAAAGAAAAAGTACAAATAAAAGCGTTAGACAGCGATGAGTGAGATAGAAGAATGTAAACAATCAGCTAGAATTATTTTCAATGTCTTGATGGGAGCCGGTGGAGTATGACAGACTGGGTCAATTATGTATCGATGGAAAGGTTTGGCATTGAGTGTGCTGTAAACTGCTGGAAAACTCACACAGTGATGTTATGCAATGTGTGAGCATGCTTTTTCAGACCACAGGGACAGAAATGAGGAGCCAGAGAGACACATAACAGTCTGCATGATAAGAAACAGAAATTGAGTGCCACAAAAAAAAAAAAAAAAAGAAAGAATTTTTTGGAATGGAATGTGGTCATTTTAAGTTAAACATCATAACAGTAGATTTTTGGAATGAAATAAATTATTAAGGACATTTCAAATGATAAAAACATAAATAATTTTTCTACCCATCAAAATTACTAAACTAACCAGCTTTACTGAGGGAAGCATCAAGAAATATTTTAAACCTTTGGGACCAGATGGATAACCTTCGGTCCAAATTCACCACTGAAACTGTGAGTACACAAAAACAAAATAAAAAGGTCTGTAATTCCTAAACATGTGGTGCAATGCTTTTGTTAACCCCCTTGAATTAGAGCTGAAAGTCAGCACTTCCATTCCATTGATTGCTTGACTTAATACACTGAACACTGTAAAAATTTGGTCATTGTGTATCATGTCCATATATTTATGGAATTATTTGTGGGTTTTGTTGAGAAGTTCTGTTATTATGCATATTTCATTTTTTTGTTATTCTCTCTAGTCTACTGACGTTCTTTTTTGCTTGTCTTTTGTGCCTTACTTGTTTGGCTGCCAGTTTGTGGTCACTGAGCATATACAGGTGCTGGTCATAAAATTAGAATATCATGAAAAAGTTGATTTATTTAAGCTATTCCATTCAAAAATTGAAACTTGTATATTATATTAATTCATTACACACAGACTTGATATGTTTCAAATGTTTGTTTCTTTTCATTTTGATGATTATAACTGACAACTAATGAAAACCCCAAATTCAGTATCTCAGAAAATTAGAATATTACTTCAGACCAATACAAAAAAAGGATTTTTAGAAATGCTGGCCAACTGAAAAGTATGAACAAAAGTACAAACAGAAGAAGTTCCAGACTGAGGTAACTGTAACGCATTAACTCAGTTTCAAAGGAGACCAGCTCCAAAGCATAAGAGGTCTCTGACTGAACTGGCTGGAGGGCACAATTAATCTCTGGAAGGCCTGCACAGATGTACAACAAACAGTCTCTGAGGGTGCAGACTGAGAAAGGCAAAAAGTCTCTGGGGAACAAAATACGGTCTTTAAAGAAGCCAGCTCAGGAAATCTCCATTTCCACAGGCTGACCGACACAAAACTCAGTCTCTGTCACAATCCTGGGCTGTGTGCCCAGCATTTTGTTTTATTCTTTTGTGTTCTGTTTCATTTTGTTCTTGTGTTATGTTTCCCTGTTCACTTTTGATTCTTTGTTCATTATAGTTGTTCTGTTATTAGTTATCATTGTTATTGAATTCCTATTTTTTCCTGTATAGTACCCCTGTGTCTTTGTTGTGTTGTATGAATGGTTGTCCATCTCTGTGTGTTACCCCTGCGACAGGCTGGTGACCTGTACAGGGTGTAACCTGCCTCTCGTCCTGTCTGCTGGGATAGGCTCCATGCCCCCCCGTGACCCTGAACAGGACAAGTGGAAGAGAATGGTTGGATGGATGATTTCCTTTGTGATGTGTTGCATTTGCATTTCTGTCTCCATCTAGTTGTTTCCTGTTTTACTTTGAAAATATGATGAGTACTTTTTTACCATTATCATTTTTATCAATTAACTGTTAACTTGATCCTTTTCATTTGCAATAATATAAAAATGGCAGAAAAAAAGATTGCACATTGTATACTAGAGACAATTTGAAGATGGCCAAGCCATTAGGACCGTGATTACTGACAGAAACAGAATGAAAAGACCCATTTAGGAGTTATCAGAATTGTTTATTTAGGTTATGTCTCTA
Organism: Pterophyllum scalare; assembly: GCA_024447675.2. Classification (NCBI taxonomy): domain Eukaryota; kingdom Metazoa; phylum Chordata; class Actinopteri; order Cichliformes; family Cichlidae; genus Pterophyllum; species Pterophyllum scalare. The sequence goes on from JAMQGT020014447.1 coordinate 6,003, forward strand.
CAGTGTGCTTGTGGAGAGAAATATGCCTAAATTCTTGATAACTTCTGAGTTGCATTTTAATTCTACAACTAAATGACTGACATATCTCAACAGAAGTTATTACATGAAAAAAAAAAAAAGTGTCACAATAAACAGCTGCTTAAAAACCAGCGGGGTTCAAAAGAAGGGCAATCACACCTTTATTCCACTTTCACCTTTAAGGCTCAGTTCATACATTCGACAAAATTTCCATTTTACTCCTAGTGAACTGGCCACATTAGAATTTTATTTGCAGAACCCACCATTTTAGACTGTTTATTCCTTCACAGTAAGACGTGGAATAATTTCTGTGAGAAAAGCGTTGCTGTTGTGATTTATGAAAGAATTATTTTCAAAATCCACTGCAAATGAAAAACATGTTTAAAATGCAGGCATACAGGTGCACATTAGTTAAAAAGCACACTTTAACAGACTTCAACAGGATAGTCACTTTCTCATTTCTGTCCCAATTCTTAAATTGCTGAGGTACAGGCTGACTGAGCCACCTGTTGTCAGCTTATAAGATCACGAATGCTTGAGATGCTTCAGAAAATTTATTTAAAAACTAATATATGAAACATTGGAAGTGAAATATAATTAAGTGCTGTGATCCATTTAGTTAAACAGACTGTAGCTCTAGGGTCCCTGCTGAATAAAACTTTTTAGCCAAGTTATGTGATGTTTCTAGTGTTACTGCTGACTGTCACATGTGCCCATCTTCTGCTTTCTGCTTTACACTCTTATACAGGCCTCACAAAATGTGTAGGGTTCTCTGGGTTTAGATTTGGGACTGGTGACAAATCCCGGGTGGAAAACCAACAAAAGAAATTCAGATCTGTGGTGGAAGTGGTGAGAATGAGTAGGTTGTTTCACACTATTTTGACTGCAGTTAGTCAGTTGGTGGGGCCTCCTGAGGTTCCCGATTGACTGACAAAGATAGAAACAAAGCAGGAGTTAGATAAGGTGCAGCCCAGTTTATTTTTGTAAATGTGCAATCCCTGAATAAAAGGCTTTATGTACCTTCCTCTCTTGCCTTCATGCGAGCAACAAAGTTGTAGCTTTTGTTCCTGCGATAGTTCTCGTAAGGGTCATCGAGTGAGACCCCCACACCTTTGTACTGGTCCCATTTATCCCTGATATCTCCTCCTTTGATGGGGTCCTGGATGCCCTGTTCTTTGGCCCCCAAGCCTCCTGAGCCACTCCAACCTACAGCAGACAGGAAATCAGTGTTTACCTTTATGCCATTTCCAAAATATCACAATAAAACTGTGTAAAACATTGTTACTGGAAGTTTATTTTTTAAATTTAAAATAAATACTTCGAGCATACCCATTTTCATCAATAGCTGATGGCCTTTGTTCTCCTCCCCTAACCTGGTATCTGCAGACAGTTTTGAAGAAGGTGTGCCCAGAACTGCTGTGGAACTGTAGAAAACACGACAGGTATTCATCTATGCTATATTAAAGCATAAAGAGTCTTTTAGCTAAGCACATCATTAAAGAATGGTGAAGAAACTCACGGAGGGGAGGAGCTCCGTGATTTTGGGCCACGGCGTCGCTTGGTGGGTGAATGTGAGCGGGATCGAGATCTAGAGCGAGAGCGACTTCGAGATGACCTGGACCGACTCCTGGACCTAAAGAGAGTTAGATTGAAGCATGTCACACAGATGTTTCAGGTTAGCGTTGATGACCAAGAAAATTCAAAGATTTGACAGCATGCAGGATGCTGAAACACAACAGCAAGAAACCTGTAAGAATGCATTTCTCTGCATATAAACAGCCTAAACGGTCTGGTTAGGTAGAGCTTTGCAGACTGGATGTAATATCTGTGGACTGCCACTAGGGGGCAGGGGCAGAAATATGTGGAGCAACCAGTCTGTGGACAACTCTTGCTTGTTCTATTGCTGATCTTTAGGCTAGATGCAAAGAAGACAAGTTACAATATAGAGTACTGTGCAAAAGTCTTAAGCCAACCCTCATTTCTTTATAGTTTGCTGGAAAAATGGCACATTTATTTAAACCTCTCTTTAACCAGGCAGACAGATTAAGAACATGTTCTTGTGGCCTGGGAATATTAAAGGAGCAGTGGTAATGAAGATGTTCCTCTGCAGCTGCTGTGTGCTGCTTTTTTTTGTTTGCCTTTGCTATTCTGGCCCACTTTTTAATGAATCAGCATTAGTTCAATAAGGAGAGATTAGGAGGAATTGAACATGATTTATTGATAAGATATACAATTAGCTCTTTGGCGATTAGGCTAATGGCCCATCGAAGCAGAATGGAAGTGGAGATAAAAATTAAGGCAAGACCCCCTGGAGTCTAGACGCTGGTGGTGGAGGGATCTCTAAAAGACTTGGGTGGCTGATAAGGGGAGGAGGTGATTCACATGAATGAGTCTGAAAGGGAGAGAGCCAGATGAGCTGTGATATTTAAGGCACACTGAGCGGAGGCTGATTGGCTCAAGGACGACAGGCAGAAAGATGATTAGACTAGAAGTAATGAAGTAACCTGTAAGTTTGACTGTGTGGGAAAGTGGAAGTGATGTAAAACAGACAAGCAACCAAACACCTGGGATAGTAGGCAGCTGAGTGATCACGGATCTTCCTTATTGAACTTGCACCTAAGCTTCATATGTACACAACACCTTTCTTGTTGGTTTTTTGGAGGTCTGCACAAAAGCACGTCTGCGTAGGTTGCATAACCAAAGTCAAATACCTATGCTAATGAACACAAACACTCGATCCCACTTGACTCATCTGTTTACATGTGTTAAGGCATCATTCAGTCCAAAACACATTCACTGGCCTAAGAACATTATTTTTTTTAAATTGTTATTTCTATTCAGTTATACATGCATGGAATGCCACACATTCTACTGCATCACTATCGCTTTACCACATAAACTTATAGGAATATATTTTACAGTAGTCACTGTGACAGGTTCTGCTATTTTTTTCCCCACATCTTTGGTCCTTGGCTTTGGTGAGCTACTTAAATTTGGCTGTGATAATGTGAAAATATTCCACTTTATTTCCAGGGATCAAGCAGATGTGACATAATAACTAGGACATTAAACACTGTATCCATGGGAGCTGGAGTAAGCCGGCACAATGGCAGATCAAACATTGATGGAAATGGAAAAAACAAATCACAGTGCAACTCATGATAAAAATCAAACCTACTCCCCTGCTGGTCTCAGTTACCTAAATCAGAACAAAATAAAATCCTTTTTCCTTCTTCAGGAAAAGTGTTCATTTCTGTATAGATGGTACCTCGTGTTTCTGAATGAGACTGCACCAAGATCTCAAATCACAAATTACAGCATCATGCTTTGATGTGTATACAGACCTGGATCGTGAATAGGAGCGAGAGCGGCTGCGAGAGTGAGATGAACGGGAACGTGACCTGGAAGACTTTGAGGAGTGAGAGCTGGAGCGAGATGAAGACCTCCCTCGGCTGTGAGAGTGACTCCTGGAGCGGCTGCCTCCACGACCACTAGAATCAATCATCAGAGACGGGGTGATGAGGTAGACGTTCTCCTTTTAAAGGATTAAGACAACTGCCCGCATGACTAGTAACCAACAGCCAAGTAAAGCCAAAACAGTCCAAATATAATATGGTATGATACGTGTAACACAAGAAGAGATGGAACAAGGGAGAATGGGCTAAAAGAAAGAAAAGCTCACCTGTTGCGTTTCTCCTGATCCTTTTTCCTTCTGGCTCTCATCTTGGCCCTGAAGAATTCATACAAGCCATTCTGCTCCCAACCTTCACTGGAGGATAAACCAAGCACAACTAGCTGTTACCACCATTAAGAGAAATGTTAAATCACAAACTACTAGTGAACCAGCGAAACGCTTAAGGGCCTGTGTTTCCACCGCACTTTGTGAACTGATATGAGTGTGGGCAGGTCCTCATCTGGACACAGAAGCCGAATGGCACAATCGTGGGAGAGCATGCTGTTGTGCAGTGAACATATTTTAGGATCCAAACAAACTATTGCAGCATCTGTGTGCAGCACAGAGGTAAACACAGACAGCAATTATGAGCGAGACGACAAGTACACACTTGCGTCCTTTTATATGTGATATGAACTGATACAAAGGACCAAGTTCAGCCTAAGGACCAACCCAATTCATAGATGTGAAAATCCCATCATTTTTCTCATGTAATACACACCATGCAGTGAAATAGTGGTAGGAAACTTTACACTGAGATGGCAGAGTCACACCCTTCTGCCACTTTTGTCACATGTTCTTGGTTCGAGATCAGCTAGCTTGCGGTGCCGGAGTTGAACGTGTTTTTGGCCGAGCACCGAGTGCGTTTGCAGTGGAAAAACCACTGAACGGTTCAAATACTGGCACTGGCACCCAGTCATTGGAAAAAGGGCCTGAGTTCTGGGCACCCATGGCCCTGTCGATTCAATGATTCTCCTTCCTTGGACCACAACTTATTGTTGCTGACAGCTTCAGGAAGATATTAAACAGGTCTGTGAGCACTGCTGTCAGCTCCCCTGCAGAGTGCTTCAGAACCCGTCCTGGTACTCCGTCAGCTCTAGTAGCCTTTTTTGGAGTTCATATGCTGCAGGGTCCATCTCACCTCATGGGGGCTCTGCTGTGCCTGCATATTTTGTAGATTGTCAGCACAATCAAACCTGGCAAAGAAGCGGTTCAGGTCGTCTGGGAGGATGGAGTGGGTGGAGCTGGTGTAGGTGCTGTTGTAGCTGGTGATGGCGTTGATGCCCTGCCACACGCATCAGGAGCCAGCGCCTCGATGCACTTCTTGTAGCAGTGTTTTGTTTCCCTGATGCCTTTCCTCAGTTTGGACCTAGCTGTTCTGCAGGCCTATCCATCACCTGAGCAGAAAGCACCCTCGCGGGTCCTCAGCAGCACCATTCATCAATGGCTTATGGTTGGGGAGTGTCTGTACTATCCTCTGTGTGGTCACACTGTCCATGCAGAAGGTGATGTAATCCAGTACAGATCAGATGCAGCTGTTAAGGTCTGTGTGGTTGTTGTGAGTGACAGTCTGTTTAAAAAGTGCCCAATTAATGTCCTTAAAGCAGTCCTGTAGTCCATCCATAGCTCCTTCTGGCCAGACCCTGATGGTGTGGACTGTGGACTTCACTCTTGCAATGAGCGGTGCATTGCAGGAGTTAGAAGAAGGCTGATGTGGTCATGCATGGGCTCAGAGGAGTTTCCGTAGCTGCCTTGTGTGGTGCTTCTCAGGTGGGCTTTGAGTTCCATTGACCACTGTAGTTACAACTGTGGCTTTACTTCATTTGTTTAGATAAGAGATGTTAGCAAGGTTTCAAATGGTGACTTTCTTGTAGAAGGACTTTGAAAGATAAAGAACTCTAACCAGTCAGCTAACAATGACGGTTAAGTCTTTGACAACTTGATAAACAATGTTATTAACTTACAATAATGACAAGTTTAATTTGTCTTTCACAGACAGTACAAGTGTGTTTGTACCTGTTCCTAGGCCGATCATGGGACGGGGGGCTGTAGAAAGCTTCCACGGCAGCTAGCAGACGATCACTTGGTGGCATGGGAGGAGGTAGCCGAATGTCCTTAGGGTCCAGAGGTTTGTAGTCACAGTCTTCGAGCTGTACAGTGTAAAGTACATAGAGGACCGTAAGACATGCAGACTTGAGTGTTGGGGTAAACGTGTCCAATGAGGATATTATGAGAACCAATACTTCAGTACCAAGTCCATGCCAAAATGAGTCTAGCATTTGATATTTTTGTACAGGGCTGTAAAGTGTTTGCAAATCAATGCATTCCATGTATAAGCTGTTGTGGAAATTAAGTGTCATTTTTTTAGACCAACCACAGCCATATTTTTACTTTTTTGGGGGGTATGTTTTCCTTTAAGAGCAAAGGTTTGTGGGAAAAATTCTCACTTGGATGTTTTTTTTTTTTTTAATGTGTTCTCCCAAAAACAGTGGGTCATGTGTTAGAGGGGGTTGTCTACCAAACGGAAGGTCGGAATGGTCACTCCCCGGCTCGTCCACTCTGCATGTCTGAAATATCCTTGGACAAGATACTGAACCCTGAGTTTTCCCTGATGCATCTATCAGAGCACAAGTGTTGCGAATGTTAAACAAGGTGCTTCGATAGAGAAAAAAAGTCCCTGTATGAATGCATGTGTTTGGGAGAATGAAGATTGTAGTAAATAGTCCTTTGAGGGCCCAGTTAGAGTAGAAAAGCACTATATAAGTACCAGCCCGTTTAATAAGTGCCTCTTCAGTTTTAAATCTTATGCATTCTGTGAAGCAGAACGGTAGCAATTTTTTCAGCTGAGACATTTAAGGAGCTGACAACACTTTAATTTATTTTCATGCACCTGCCCTAAAATTAGAAGCAGACTTACTTTAACAAGTGGAGCCATGAGACCAGCTGGAAGGTCAAAGTAGGGTACATTCGGCACCAGACTGGGGTCATCCTGAACTGGATGCTGGCGGTGACGCATATGAGGGGAATGGCCATTAAAGCCATGTGGAGGTGGGCCAAAATCTGGGTGCTGGCCTCCACCCCAGGGAGGATGATCAGCTCCCATACCTGGTGGAGGGAGCCTCTGATTGGGGTGGTGGTGGGGAGGAGGACCTGGCATGTCTGGCAACCAGATTTGGAGATTGTTAAAACACACGTGAAAATTAACAGGTGGAAAAAAAAAATGTCCCCTTCTGATCTATGACTTTGAATCTCTGCACTAACCTCCAGGATATTCCCCTTGAGCATAGTCAAATCGATGTGGTGTGTAAGGTGGTCTGTCATAGTGATCCCTGGGAGGAAATTCTTCCTGCATAAAGCGAGGGGGAAACGTCCAAAATTGTGTGGGGGTGGAGGGGGCTGGTTGAAAGGAGGTGGCTGCTGATGAGGAGGGAAAGGTCCTCTGAAATGGGGAGGTCTCTATAAAAATGCAAGTGAAACAGCACAATTATTCATGTAAATAAAAAGCTGCAGCATCCTTTCTGCAACAGAAGAGAAGCTCAAAGTCAAATTCAGAAAAGAATGTAATGTAAATACAGACTGTAAATACAGAATAAGAAGTCTGAGAAAAACTATAAAACTTTTGTAAAATAAATCAAAGCATAGTAAGTGAAACCACAGAAATGTTCTGCCACATGCCTGCATGCGTGGAGGAAATGGGGGCTCCCTCTGACCCCAAGGAGGTTGGTCTGGCTGATTCCCCCATGGTGGTTGCTGGTCATAGGAGTTCCAAGATGGAGGGCCAGGCTCAGATCCACCTGGACCACTCCAAGGGCCTCCTTCTCTAGGAGGACCTCCACTCCAGTTTCCTGGGTCCCTCTGATCATTCCACATCCCCTCATGGCTGTTCCAAGGAGGACAAGGTGGTGGAGGCTGGTTTGGGTCAAAAGGAGGCTGGGGAAGAGCAAGACAGAAGGGCTGTGAACATAACCTGAGCCCACACATTACCAGCTCATTACCAGCTACAAGCCACAGACCATTATTTTCACATTTGCTCCCAATTATGACCTACCACGTGGTTCCTGAAGCAGAAATTGAAACTTAAACGGGCAACATTTTCCTGATCATCTATTATGCAGTTCTGGTGAGCCTGTTAGCTGATAGGATTTGTACTCAGTGTAGTCTACTGCAGCTTAGACCAATCTTAAAGAGTGGCTCAATGTGATGTTACCAGTGCCTGTATCTCAGCTTGAACCAGTCACACCATTCTTCTCTGGCAGAGAACAAATTTCTGTGCAATTTTCACTAATCGTTAGAAATTGTTATGCGTGAAAATCTCATTAGTTAAGGAGTTTATGAAATGGTGCCAGACTTTCTGGAAACAGCAGCCTTACGACATTTAAACTCTCAAATCACTTTTACTTCCCATTCTAATGTTTGGCTTGAACTTCAGCAGATCCTTTTCACCATATGTCCAAATCCACTGCAATAGTAACAGCTGAATAGGTGATTATAATCAAGTAGAGGTAGGTAGAGAGTTGTTGGCTCTTGCCTGACTGTTTCCCACACTTCATGAAAATATACTGAAAAGTTTAGCCTTTCTTAATTTTCCCTTAGAATAAGTAAACTCCCTCTCTGTCCAAAGTTGCCTAACCAACCAGTTGATATCAGCCAGCAAATATGCACTCTCCATGTCTCTCTCACACAAGCACACACACAAAAATAAGTGATCTTTACCGGCTGGTTGGGGTTCCAGGGGCCCATATGCTGGGGATCATACCAGGTGGGCTTGCTGGGGGGTATATCTGAAGGACCACTGGGGTTGCTGGGGTCTGACGGTCTAGATGAAGCGCCATCAAACTCCCCAGGAGAAGGACCCGACATGGGAGGCTTTACATCTCCTGTACACAAAACAAACACATTAAAACACAAACATACATGGACTTGCTCAGTATGGAGCAGGCCACAAACCTACAAAGCTTACAAGACAAAATGAAAAATTACAATAAACGCACTTTCATGGATCAGGTCTGTGCCTCTGCTTTTGTTGAGTGTTTCTGTTCTCACCAGCTTGTGTAGTCAAAGCGGGGGGCTTTTCAGGTTCAGTGGGGGCAGCAAGCTGTCCTACAGAGGCAGACTGAGGCTGTGGCTGCTGTTGCTGCTGTTTTAGACTAGCAACAAACTCATCATGCTGGGTCTTCAAAGCCTGGATCTGCTGCTGGAAGGCCAACTGGATTGGCTGCACTGCTGCAGCATACTCTGTTATCAGGGACGCCTGAGAGAGACAGAATAGTGGGTAAAGTGTAAGACTGGAAATACATAGAAATAGAAAAATGGCTGTGACCAATTCATTATACAGTGGTGTGAAAGAGTGTTTGCCCCCTTCCTCATTTCCTATTTTTTTGCATGTTTGTCACACTTAAGTGTTTCGGAACATCAAACCAATTTAAACAATAGTCAAGGACAACACAAGTAAACACAAAATGCAATTTGTAAATGAAGGTGTTTATTATTAAAGGTGAAAAAAAATCCAAACCATCATGGCCCTGTGTGAAAAAGTGATTGCCCCCTAAACCTAATAACTGGTTGGGCCACCCTTAGCAGCAACAACTGCAACCAAGCGTTTGCGATAACTTGCAATGAGGCTTTTACAGCATTCTGGAGGAATTTTGGCCCACTCATCTTTGCAGAATTGTCCTAATTCAGTTACATTAGAGGGTTTTCGAGCATGAACGGCCTTTTTAAGGTCATACCACAACATCTCAATAGGATTCAGGTCAGGACTTTGGCTAGGCCACTCCAAAGTCTTCATTTTGTTTTTCTTCAGCCATTCAGTGGTGGACTTGCTGGTGTGTTTAGGATCATTGTCCTGCTGCAGAACCCAAGTTCGTTTCAGCTCGAGTACACGAACAGATGGTCGGACATTCTCCTTCAGGATCTCTTGGTAGACAGCAGAATTCATAGTTCCATTTATCACAGCAAGTCTTCCAGGTCCTGATGCAGCAAAACAGCCCCAGACCATCACACTACCACCACCATATTTTACTGTTGGTATAATGTTCTTTTTCTGAAATGCAGTGTTCCTTTTACGCCAGATGTAATGGGACACACACCTTCCAAAGAGTTCCACTTTTGTCTCATCGGTCCACAGAATGTTTTCCCAAAGTCTTGGGGATCATCAAGATGTGTTTTGGAAAATTGAGACGAGCTTTAATGTTCTTTTTGCTCAGCAGTGGTTTTCTCCTTGGAACTCTGCCATGCAGGCCATTTTTGCCCAGTCTTTTTCTGATGGTGGAGGCATGAACGCTGACCTTAACTGAGGCAAGTGAGGCCTGCAGTTCTTTGGACGTTGTTGTGGGGTCTTTTGTGACCTCTTGGATGAGTGTCGCTGCGCTCTTGGGGTAATTTTGGGCGGCCGGCCACTCCTGGGAAGGTTCACCACTGTTCCATGTCTTCACCATTTGTGGATAATGGCTCTCACTGTGGTTCGCTGGATTCCCAAAGCTTTGGAAATGGCTTTATAACCCTTTCCAGACTGATATATCTCAATTACTTTCTTTCTCAATTGTTCCTGAATTTCTTTGGATCTCAGCATGATGTGTAGCTTTTAAGGATCTTCTGGTGGACCTTACTGTGTCAGGCAGCTCCTATTTAAGTGATGTCTTGATTGAGAACAGGTGTGGCAATAATCAGGCCTGGGTGTGGCTAGAGAAATTGAACTCAGGTGTGAAAAACCACAGTTATCGTATGTTTTAACAAGGGGGGCAATCACTTTTTCACACAGGGCCATGATGGTTTGGATTTTTTTTCACCTTTAATAATAAACACCTTCATTTACAAATTACATTTTGTGTTTACTTGTGTTGTCCTTGACTATTGTTTAAATTGGTTTGATGTTCCGAAACACCTTCATTTACAAATTACATTTTGTGTTTACTTGTGTTGTCCTTGACTATTGTTTAAATTGGTTTGATGTTCCGAAACACTTAAGTGTGACAAACATGCAAAAAAACAGGAAATGAGGAAGGGGGCAAACACTTTTTCACACCACTGTATGCAAATTTTACATAACAGGTGCAGTTCACTCAGACACTACCAGATATTCAACTACACCCCCCCCCGCACAGTCTGCTGGGGAGGATGTCCAAGACCAAGTTGCTTAGGTATGTGTTAAGGCCGACGAAAACCAGCTTGGTGGTAAGTTTGTGTGTGTGTTTCTGACAGCAGCTTCAGGAAGATATTAAACAGGTCTGTGAGCACTGCTGTCAGCTCCCCTGCAGAGTGCTTCAGAACCCGTCCTGGTACTCCGTCAACTCCAGCAGCCTTTTTGGAGTTCATATGCTGCAGGGTCCATCTCACCTCATGGGGGCTCTGCTGTGCCTGCATATTTTGTAGATTGTCAGCACAATCAAACCTGGCAAAGAAGCGGTTCAGGTCGTCTGGGAGGATGGAGTGGGTGGAGCTGGTGTAGGTGCTGTTGTAGCTGGTGATGGCGTTGATGCCCTGCCACACGCATCAGGGGCCAGCGCCTCGATGCACTTCTTGTAGCAGCGTTTTGTTTCCCTGATGCCTTTCCTCAGTTTGGACCTAGCTGTTCTGCAGGCCTATCCATCACCTGAGCAGAAAGCAGCCTCGCGGGTCCTCAGCAGCACCATTCATCAATGGCTTATGGTTGGGGAGTGTCTGTGTGGTCACACTGTCCATGCAGAAGGTGATGTAATCCAGTACAGATCAGATGTAGCTGTTAAGGTCTGTGTGGTTGTTGTGAATGACAGTCTGTTTAAAAAGTGCCCAATTAATGTCCTTAAAGCAGTCCTGTAGTCCATCCATCGCTCCTTCTGGCCAGACCCTGATGGTGTGGACTGTGGACTTCAGCTCTTGCAATGAGCAGTGTGTATGCAGGAGTTGGAAGAAGGCTGATGTGGTCAGACTGGCCAAGGAGGGTGGAGGGGGCCCCTTTGTAACACTTTGGTGTGTTACAATAAACTTGTTTCCAAGTTATTGTTTCCTCAGGTTGGGAAAACAATAAACTGGTGCAGTCTTGGCATCACAGTCTTCAGACTGGCGTGATTAAAGTCCCCTGCCATTATAAACATATCACTTGGGTGGTCATTCTGCAGCTCGGGATCATGCAGACTTGCTAGCGCTAGCTTCACGTAGCTTCACCACTGTAAACTCCCAAGGCAGATAGAATGATCTGCATTTCAGCATTGTAAACTCCAGGTTTGGGGAGCAAAACATCTCTCTAATGTCTGTGGAGGACCACCATGCGTTAGACACATAAATACACACTCCATCTTTGGCCATTTCGCTAACTCCTCTTAATTGGAGGGTAAAGTGAAATGTCAAAAAAGTAACTTAAAGGGCTAAATTGTCATATATTTTTGACATCAAATCGCGGACCAGAAGTAGGGGGCGGGGCCGGGAGTCACTGTACTATTTATGGCCATGAGTCATCCCTGACCTACATGATAGACAATGCTCAGCCAATTAGAAGTTGGCATCACAGGCTTAAGGCTGCAGCCTAGAACTGATGTTACTATAAACAGACTGACTCTTTACCTAGCAATTTGGGATTCCCCAGTTTCTCACTATCTAGCTACTGCCAGCTGTTCAATGACCTAGATCAGTCACTAGATATGGAGAATCCCCACTTTCTCCATTTCTGTGAATAATGGTCAAGTAGGTATAGCCAAACACACACAGCAGAAGATGATTACATGATTAGGCTAAGCCAATCAGGCATGAGAAAGAAGCTGCATATCTGCATATATTATCATAGCATTAGTAGCCTCCAATTCTCCATTTTGTTTACTCTACATTTCAAATAAATAAACCCAAATTATACAAAGGGTAATAAACACTCTGGAACATAAATATCGCGTTGCACATCTTTGAAGAGTAAAGAACACATATGCCTATTTCATGGCTCAACTCCTTGTGGTTTTCGAGTCTACAGACCAAAAAGGTCAAACCTCAAAGAGAGGGGCTCACATCTTGTGTATAAGCCAAGCCAACTTTACTTATATAGCACCATTTAATGGGTTAAAAACAAACAAAATAATTTTAAAATGCATTCTAAAATGAACAGGGAGCCAGTGCAATGAGGCCAAAACAGGAGATATATGATCTCTGTTCCGCGTATCAGTCAAATGCCGAGCAGCTGCATTTTACATCAACTGAAGACGGGTCGCATTGTTATGAGTGCATGGATTATAATTTCAAAGTCCTGTTTTGAAAGGATCTATTTGGCCTTCGCCAATTGTCTAAGTTTAAAAAAAGCCGGATTTCACAAATAGCAAGCGGATGTGCACACTCCTCACACTCAACCCTGTCGCCAATACTAGACTGATTTTTTTTCTCCAGTTAGATCACTGCACTATAGTATTATTTCACTGCAATTTGCAATCTAATCTACGGCCAGTTTCGTTAACAATGTGCATGCGCAATCTCGTGACGATCCTGTTAATGCTTGATTTTGCAGGGCAATATAGCGACTAGCGTGAAACTGAGGGGGAAGTAGAGGAAAAATGGAGCTCAAAGGACAATTTTAGGCTTCCTATTAAACATAAAAACAATTTTGGGCTTACATGAAATCCCAGAAGCTGATGTTGTTGTCTTCGTAGACTTCGAAGGATAACACACTGACGTGTTGTATAAGGAATGCTTATCAACAATAGCTGCAGGTAAAAGTGCATCTTATTTTCAGAGCATCTAGAGGGCCACGCTCCCCATCATCATCACGTCACATGGTCCAATCAGATTGAGGTGCCTTTAATGACCCGTAGGACCAACCACAGAATATTACCTAACTGTTCACCATCCCTGAATTAGCAAGATGGCATGGCATTTAGCCTTTAACATTAGCAAATTAAGGCTAATTAGCTCCCACCCCCCTAACACACACACACGACGGGCTGAATTTTTTTTTCTGGCTAGAACCCTGGAATGTCACCCATGCTCAGATGACCACTTAAAAAACTATTTCCAAAAGTGAAAACTAAGTACCTACACAACAAATATCCTAAGAACTGAATAATTGGGTCGACCTCTAAAATTAGATCCTTAGGCCATGTTCCACTCACCTGGTACTGACCAAGGCCCAGTGCTGGATTCTGAAGCTGCTGAATGGTCTCCTCATCAAAATACCCATTCTTCTCCCAAAGCTGCAACAACTGTGAAGGGAGAAGGAATACGTAACTGAACGAAGTAGATCAGATAG
>JAMQGT020014448.1:0-86930 GCA_024447675.2 Pterophyllum scalare
ATCAACATTAAACTGCTTCCAAACATGTTTTAAATCATTTCCTCCAATTTCTCCAAGCAGAACCCCGTGTTTCATCACACTCCTGCAAAAGCACAGGAGCTTTTATGTGCATTTTGAGCGTTTCTGAGCGAGAAACGCTCAAAACGCACATAAAAGCTCCTGTGCTTGCAGGATCGTGGTGAAACACGGGGTTCTGCTTGGAAATCATATGAGATTGAAGGAGAATCATTTAGAAACATGTTTGGAAGCAGTTTGATTGAAGTTTGTGAAGTTATCCTTGAAATGGCCAAAATGAGCGTTTCTGAGCGAGAAACGCTCAAAATGCACATAAAAGCTCCTGTGCTTGCAGGATCGTGGTGAAACACGGGGTTCTGCTTGGAAATCATATGAGATTGAAGGAGAATCATTTAGAAACATGTTTGGAAGCAGTTTGATTGAAGTTTGTGAAGTTATCCTTGAAATGGCCAAAATGAGCGTTTCTGAGCGAGAAACGCTCAAAATGCACATAAAAGCTCCTGTGCTTGCAGGATCGTGGTGAAACACGGGGTTCTGCTTGGAAATCATATGAGATTGAAGGAGAATCATTTAGAAACATGTTTGGAAGCAGTTTGATTGAAGTTTGTGAAGTTATACTTGAAATGGCCAAAATGAGCGTTTCTGAGCGAGAAACGCTCAAAACGCACATAAAAGCTCCTGTGCTTGCAGGATCGTGGTGAAACACGGGGTTCTGCTTGGAAATCATATGAGATTGAAGGAGAATCATTTAGAAACATGTTTGGAAGCAGTTTGATTGAAGTTTGTGAAGTTATCCTTGAAATGGCCAAAATGAGCGTTTCTGAGCGAGAAACGCTCAAAATGCACATAAAAGCTCCTGTGCTTGCAGGATCGTGGTGAAACACGGGGTTCTGCTTGGAAATCATATGAGATTGAAGGAGAATCATTTAGAAACATGTTTGGAAGCAGTTTGATTGAAGTTTGTGAAGTTATCCTTGAAATGGCCAAAATGAGCGTTTCTGAGCGAGAAACGCTCAAAATGCACATAAAAGCTCCTGTGCTTGCAGGATCGTGGTGAAACACGGGGTTCTGCTCGGAAATCATATGAGATTGAAGGAGAATCATTTAGAAACATGTTTGGAAGCAGTTTGATTGAAGTTTGTGAAGTTATCCTTGAAATGGCCAAAATGAGCGTTTCTCTGGGTGCTTTTGGGGGGACGTGGATGATGGTGTGGGCACCTGGAGACATCATTTCCCATTTTGCTCAGGTTGGTTTGCCTGTCTTCATGTGTTCCACCTTTTCACTTAGCTGCATGAATTTGTCCACTGTGGGTTTGCTGCTGAGAATTTGTCACGAGGGGATCTGACGCAGCGGGAAACGGCGATCAAATGCCAAGCCAGAAGTTCATAAGGTCACACTCTCTGCTTCCAGTAATGTCCCCACAATCCAAACAGGCACAGTTTTGAGCGATGGGTCGCCGTGACCTCTCAGTCAAGTATCACTGCACGCACAGCCCTCGTCGTGGATTTGGGTGTGAAATTTATTAGTTGGGGAGAATAGTTTGCAATATTTGGGTTCTGGCTAAGTGGTGGCTGTGGTGCGCTGTGTGTTTGCTTTTCCTCGTCTCCCCTGTAGTGCCGGGTTTGATCGTGTCTGCTCCCTGGCTGGTGCCCACTGTACGCTGCTTTCACTCCCCCCTCCCCTCCTCCTTGTACCCTCCTCTACTCTCCTCTTCTGCTCTGCCAACAAGTCTCTCTTTCTTTCTCATTCCGTCTTTTATTCTCTCCGCTCACGTCTTTCTTGGCGAGGCAAAACGTTCCCACAGCTCTCAAAACCCCCACCGCCCTCCAAGCCCCCACCCACCTCCTCCCCCTCCCTTTCTCTCTAACCCCTCTTTCTCAGTCTATCACTCTTTCTGTCTCTTCACCCCCACTCCTCTTCTTCTTTTTTCATTCACTTTTTTGTCATTTTCTTGTACCCCCTTCTTCCCTCAGACTGCCTCTCTTCCCTCCCTTTTATTTTTGCCTTTTCTCCCCTCTTCTCCTCCTCCATCTCTCCCGCCTCCTTTCCCTGGCACTGACTGGCATCACATGATCTCCTTTCCCACTTGTGCCCAGATCCTGCCACAGACACACAGAAACACCCACATGCATGTGCATATATCACAGGGTGGCTGATGTCTTTCATTCAGCCATGTGAACCTCAAGGTTCTGAGTGCATGTATGGTTTCTACTTAGTTCTGTTTGTATGAAACTTAATATATACACACATCATCAGCACAGTTTAAACAAGCCTCCCTGTACAAAAAGCCTGAATGGACATTGAGCATTTTTCAGTGATGTGATCAGGAGCACGGAAAGAGGAGGAAATGGGGGAAAATACAATAAACGTCTTTTTGGGGTCGAGATGTACAAGCCTAACATGCAGTATGTCCACTATAAAAAATACTCTGTTGTGTCATACTTTGGAGCCACAGATATTTCATTTGCTGGTAGGAATTTAGACTAAAGCCCAATATGCCAGAGAGCTTTCAGCTCTAAACCTTCGCCCTCCCTCCTTTCTCTAAAGCCATGGCAGCCCTGCTGAAATCTTTCCCATCTGTCTTTCTCTTCCCCCTGCGAGAGGCAGATTTCTTTAGCATGTGTTGCTGCCTCGTGGCCCCCACTGCCAACAAGTGACATCTGCTGGCCAAATGGAGGAATGACACCTCACCATATGCATTTTCAGTTTGACGTGAACATTTGGATAGGTTCAGAAAAGGGAGAATTCAGAATCAGACCGCTATTCAGACGGAGAGATTAACAGCCACAGATTTGAAAACCAGCCTCAAATCACTGGAGGATTTTTTGCCCTTTTTACTCTTGCATTTACCCCGAGAACAAGCAGGACTTTTTTTCCCCCCTCTGTGTCTCCTGTTCCTCCCTCCCTGCTGATCTCTCCCTGTACATCACAGCTCATCAGCATAGGCACAGATAAAAGATAAAAGAAACAGGGCAGAGGAGAGAGCGGCAGGGGGTAGCCGTGGGCAGACAGCCAGCCCCCTCCATCCCTTCTACCCCCTGCCCTACTTCTCTCTCCCATGGTTGATTCCCTTTTAGGCCCCTCTCACCCCTTCTCACCCCCCTCTCACCCCCTGGCTCTCCGGCTCTGTGTGGCGTTGGCAAAGAGAGGGCGCAGGCGGCACACAGACGGCCACGCAGATGGGCAACGGGCAAAGCAGGGCTGCCTCCCCACACCTGCTCCTTGCTGGCACAGGGCTCGGCCAGGCGGCCACGCAAGCGCACGCGCTCACACAGACACACTAGTGTGCACACATGCAAACACAGATGTGCAACTTGCACAGAATTATCTCTCTTAATTTATTGAACTTTCACACATATAGACACAATCGCTGGGAGCGCGCACATGCAAATGCCCCCACAAAGCGATGTACACACAGCACACGCGCGTTTTAATAAAAGAACGCTGTCTCCCTCCTACACTCCGCTGCTCAGCCTGTCAGTCACAGATGTTTACACGCTTATCTCCAACTGCGCCTCAACACGTGCTCTCCAGAAATCTTTGCACATATACAATATCATAAACATATATAATGCACAATCTCACACGCAAAAGCCAACAAGTGAGGTATTTATAGTGTCACACCCACACATTCACACTTCAGCACTAGCAACACAGAAACACATTTCACAATTAATCACATCGCCCCATGCTGTGCTGTCACATGGAGTTACATGCCAGACATTCACAGAGATGCACTATTGTCACTTTTACACTGAATGTGGGCACAAAGATTGATTTATATAGACTTGGGAAAATGTTTTTAATGTATCAAAAAGATGAGAACTCGCAAGCCCACTAGCCTGTAAGAGCTATTTTGTACAGCGCCACATTGCCAGAGGAATTACAGCTCGAAGCTGCTGGTTTAATAGGTAGGGCGTGGATATGGAAGCCAAATCAACTTCTCAGGAAGGCGCCAAAAATAGCTGAAAGGAAAACCCATCCTAAAACAGCAAACCCCTGGTGTTATTCTTTCAGTTTCTAGAAACTCAGGCTTGATTTGTAAACAGAAATGTGCTGCTCCATTGACAGCAAATGAGCTGTCATTACAGTCGTATAATGCAGGGTAGTTTCAGAAGGATGTAGGCGGTTTTTCATTATAAACCTAAAGATTATATCAGCTTTTTTTTCTGAGTGCATCAAATTTTGTATTTGTGTGGCTTTTTTTTTTTTCATTTTTGGTTCATCTTCCCATGAGATATAGTCTGCTCTATAGTGTTTGTGGGTTGTTTTTTTTTTTTCCTGTTTTGTCATCTTTTCTGAGAGCCAAAAAAAAATCACGAGGTAGTAAAAGCACGGAGCTCAAGTGGAAATCTCTGGAGCAAAAGAAAACTGCAGTTCCTCTCTGGCCACATGAGGCTGCTTTCCAAAGCGAGTCAGTCCCCACAGACTCCCACGTTACAATGTCCAACTTCAGGGATAAATTCAACATGTTTACAGCCTGGTACAGAGAATGGTTTCTATACAGGGGGTGAGTTTTTGTAAGGCTTAAAGTTGTGGCTTCTGTGATTGACAAGTAGCTGCAGACGTTGGCAGCTTTGCTAATTTAATTCACTGGCGTGGACCTCTAGACTGTATTCGTGCTCTTCCTGCTCTTTCTGTTTTTTTTTTTTAGTGGAATTATCTTAATTAATTAATGTTGCCTGTTGTATGGTAGTAGAAATTTACACTCCAGGTTAAAAATTGCAGGTAAAATTCAGCTTTTTTTCACTAGTCTAAGATTAATTAGCAGGTTTCCATGTCCATATGTTGCAGCTGTACCCTCTCGTCTAAATATGGTTACTTCTGGTTCAGTAGTGCCTGCAGGACCCTACTCAGGACTCAAACACATATTTTAGCAGTTAGCGCTCAAATCATGCAACACTGGATCACCTTAACCAGACTTCATCCTACATGTTTAGCAACCTCCTTCTACATGTGACAATTCAAAGATAAAGAATTGTGATTTTATATTAAGCGTCAGTAAATAAAGTGGATGACTCGGTTTGCTCGGGCTGGAGCGACTGTTCCAGATGTCCTAATAGCTCAGCAGGAATAACCACAATGTTCTCCCCGTCCCCTGTTATTATCTTGTTACACTTAACTGTACACTAATGAAGCAAACTCCTATTAATTATCCAGCGGCGCTTTTAGTAAAAGTGGCATCCTCTCACACTTGTGGGCTTTTTCCTGAACCTAAAGGTGGCCGCAGTGAGCTGAGGCCATTCACAGGACAGACAGTGTCCAGTAAGAAGCCCCCCAACGGCTTAAAAGCCAGGCTCAGAATGAGCTTTGGGAGTCGGAAGATTGAAACACGAGGGGGGGGGGGGTGATCAGAAGGCAGCGACTAGTATTCGGAAACTGGAAAACGAATTGGGCTATGAAAACGGAGTGGGGAGAGAAGCGGGATGTGGAGACGATGAAGGAGGTGGTGGAGGAGGAGAGGAAGAAAAAAAAAAGGAGGTTGAAATGAAGTCCAATAAAAGAGCCGAGTGAACATCTGTGTGGGATAGCCGTGGGGATTAGGAGGGTTTGGAACATTTTAAACGCATTAAAGATTAAAAAAAAAGGTCAGAATGTTTAGCAACACACCAATAAACCTCTTAAGCGAAACCCAATTGGGGAGGCTGTTCGGTTTCTTTATCCAGAGGCTGGCGGATGGGGAAGTGCGGGTGGAGAGAGGGGTTGAGGCTGCGCAGCCACTCTTGTATATGTATATGTCAGTCAGTGCAGTCTTTCTGCTTTACTTCACTCTTCCATTTGCAGGGAGCCATACATACTGTACAGTCTACATTATATTGAGTGTTTCTTTGTATATATCTGTATTATATCCATTGGAGTCCAGTCAAGGCCTCGTGAGACCAGATCCTTTGCTGCACTCTGATAGGAATGACAGAGTTTGGACCAGCAGGCAGGCAGAAAGAGAGAGACATCCAGAAAAAGAAGGAGGCAGAGGAAGCTTGAGGTGGAGCGGGGGGTTACAGCATGAGAGTGAAGGGGAGAGGCAGTGGTGGGACAGAGATCAAGGAGGGAGAGAACAGTGGTAGGCTTGTCCACAGCGTTCTCCAGTAGTCAGAGGAAGAGGCCCCTATCATTTGACTGTGAACTGAACCATGTCTGGGGAACTATCCTTAAATGACACACAGAGGGTGGAGACACAGAGAGAAAGTAAAGGGTCACAGGCTGTAGGCTGCAGCTACATCCGTTGTTGTCTTTATTTAATGTCTGTTTGCATTTGATACCTGCCCACTTTTACTTCAGCAGTTCTTTCCAGCTTCATTTAGAGTCAGTTTATGGATTTCTTTTTACAAACATTTGGGACTTTTACCTTATTTTTATTCCAAAGTCAGGGTTGGAGGCTCAAGCCTCCTACTTTTTCTACAGTGTGGCTTCATACGTTACAATCATATTTGTTTGCCTCTGCACAACTTCACACTGCCCCGCTCTCTCTCTCACCGCTTCACCCATAAATCATGAAGGAAGCAACAGCGTTGCCAACTTAGCAACTTTGTCGTGACTTTTCTTTTCTTTTTTTTTTTTAACCAAAAAGCAGCAAGGTGGTTTGTATTGTAAGTCACGTGACCTTGACAGCGGAAGTGGGTCTTTTTTGTGCGCTTGCAGACGCCGCATTGAGCGGGTGGGCCCGTTGGTGTTATACGTCAGCGTATATGTCTGTGGATTTCCTGTCTGAACCCTGCGGACTGAAGGATGGAAGTTTGTTCATTCAGTCTGTTTACATGTTTAGAGGTTTAGATGTACAGGAGTACACACAGGAGGAAGCACTTTCCAGTGAAGTAGACTTCACCAGACTCGCTTTTTAAAGAATAAGTCAGCCTTTTGCTATTTTGCTCTGTATCATTTCTTGATAGCACAACTGTCAGTTGGCACAGCTGAGGGAAGGTGCCGAAAAGCTTCTGATTCTCATCAACAGACAGGATTCAAATACTGACTATTACAGTAACCAGTTTATTGAAATGTATGTAAACGCCTTTGACTTCAACATCCAAAGCCAATCGTATTTTATCTCCGGCGCTGGTCTGGTGATGGTGGTTTTATAGTCTCTCATCAGTCTGCAAAATCCTCTTCACTTAGTGCACATTAGATTACAGAGGGCCTGTTTGCTCATGTGTGCTTGTGATGCACAAACAAACACTCTAAGCCGTTCTGTAAATTAGCAAAAAGTGTGCCGCGTGCGCTCGTATATGAATATGCGCGCCGTAAATGAGTCCATTAGCACTGGCAGTGGCTGCCTGTGTACTAAGTGAGGGAGCATGTGTATGTGATTTTACGTTCAAGTGTCACTTAATGATTCGAGCTTGTGAAATCATGCATTTGTGTGTGGTGTCGTCTTGTTTTTATGTGTATGATGAATGGAGTGATTGCGTAAGTGTGATTTTTGAGTGTGTGTACATTAGCCGGGGTGTGAGTTAGTTGTCTGCATCTGCAGCGTGACAAATGTATAGCCAGTGTGAACTTTTATATACACACACCTGGAGTAGATCAGCAATTAATGTACTACATATTGACCAGGAAACAAAATGAGCTGTGTGTGTGATTAGAGTGATAGCATAGTGTATTTGATGGCCTCCCTGTATATATGTGTGTGTGTGTGTGTGTGTGTGTGTGTGTGTGTGTGTGTGTGTGTGCACTGTATTATCTCTGGTGGGGTGTGTGCAGGGGGCCTTGGGGCGACTGTGCGCAGGAGATAAGGATGATTCATCTGTGTTTGAACGTTGCCTTTTTGTGTGTGTGTGTGTGTGTGTGTGAGAGCATGTTTGTGCTTTGGAGGCATCTGCATCCATGTTTGGAGTGTGCACATCCAAGCACTTGAACCAACACGTTAATAAATTCGGTCACATGCACTCCAGGCAGAGTCCTCTGTGTGTCGTAGCATAGGTGTGGGCGCGCACAAAGGTTGCAGTGGGGATTGGAGGCCTGCTGGCTGTGATTTCTCCCTGCATGGTGGTCTTATATGATAATATAATAATACACAACTGCTATTGTTCATCATGAGCACAGAGCATCTTCTTTCTTTAAGGGCATCACGCCCCCTCCTCATATGACTCCTGTACAGGCACCTTTGGGCACCTATTGTGCACCCACACAATATATGTAAATATACATGAATGCTTGTGACTGTGCCATGAATTACACTCATGGAAAACCTTTCATACACATGCACATGTAGCAATGAAATCACATAAAGCATACAAACACATATGTACCGTTGGACTAGGCAGAATTTGGGGATGACATACACATTTATGCAAATACACAAATGGGAAATTAAACAAAAAGTTAGTGAAACATGAAAAAATCTTTCAGGATGTCTCAAAAAAAATTGAAATAGACTACTAGATTACTAGAGTCACAAAGATATTAACTAGATATTAAGTAGATATAAGGTCATCAGTTGTTTCTATGTATTTAAGTTTCTTTTATAATCATAACTGTCATAATCATAAAAATAAAAAAGTAAAATGAGCATATATTTACAGATTTATCCGGGACTGCTGCACACGCAGAGTTAGTGTTACCCTGTAGTTTCCACATTCTTCTTGCTCATATCACTTCCTTGTCATCGCTGCCATCTTATTTTTTCTCCTAAAGTGCTCAATTTTTTGGGTTCAGAGGTTTATTAAAGACTCTAGACTTTGTTTACTGTGGTCCAAATCAGTCAATGAGCAGTATTTCAGGCAAAAACTGTACTCTTCACATTTGTGGTACTCTGCCATGTCCCAGAACGCAAAGTATACCAGAGTAGGGGAAGGCATTTATCTCAGAATTGGGTCAGATTAACGTTGGACCGCATTCCAACCACAAAATGCTCTGAAGTTTCTTTGGAACCTGACTGAGACACGGTTGTGCGGTTGTTGTGATCCACGCCCGAGTCTGATTCCCGTGTTCGCGTCGGCACAAACGAACTGCACCAAAAGGAAAAACAAACCCGAGGTCAACTTATATGGACTAAACAGTGAAGGTGTGAAAACACCCTTAGTTAGTTATGGGTTCCTTGGTCTGTTGATAGTGCGTCCCACCACACAGTTTTTGGTTGCAGACAGAACTGACACAGGGGATCCTTCAGGCAATACAAAGTCAATAGGGCCATGAATTATTTTTCTCTCAGATGTGGGCAGGACTTAAATCCACACTGCCTTCACGGGTTGTAAAGAAACTTAAGGTGTCTTTCCAAACCATTTTTTAATTAAATGAATGAAATTTTGTTAACTGTCAGCCTTGAATTCATTCCTTGAAGTCTCCTCAGGGTACCTTATATTTTAATGTACGGTATTAGAAAGAGAGCCCAACAAACACACGACCAGCAAGCACTTGGCAACAGGGGGAAGGAAAAACTCCCTTTTAACAGGAAGAACCCTTCAGCAGGACCAGGCTCAGGGAGGGGCAGCCATCTGCTACGACCGGTTGGGGGTGAGAGGAAAAGAAGAGGGCAGCAAAGGAGAAATCATAGAATGAAAGCTCTTGTGAATTATGATGGTCTTTGTTACGTCGTCAGTCACCGATTCAGACAATGAAGTCTGCTTTAAGTGGGCCGTCGTCATTGTTAAAACACTGTAAACTGTGAGGCTTTGGGTGGCACCATTCAGTCAGCAGTCACTCTTGTTGTAGAACAATAGTTCCCAACGTGACTCAGACTATTCAACGACGTCCAAAACAACCAATCCACGTTTCAGATTTTCTGCTTTTGTTTGTGGCGCCCTGAATACCCGCAGGTCGTTAAATGAAGGGGTCTATTAGACAAACCAGTGTTCATTTATTATAAAGCTCTCCAAATCATTTGGTAGTTCGAGAGCTTGTGTTGTAGTTGTGATCACTTCATTTGAATATGAAATGCTGTGCGTGTGTCTTTGTACCTTCTTGCTTAGAGAAACTGAAAAGTTCCCGAAGCCAAGTTTGACGCTTTAACGCCTTAAACAGAAGAACCACCGATATAGTGAAACAGTCAGGCTTGTGATTGTGTAGCCGTGTGGCCACCGGTCTGCTTTGTGCCAGGAGATACTTAAACAAAACAACACATTGAGCCCGTGCCAGTAAGCTATATTATTATCTTCATTCGAACTAATTGCCAGGCCAAACAGCGACACATATGCACACGCAGGCTTCAACAACCACTCATCATTAGGGACTGTGGTGTGCCATCCGTGTTGTCATGACAACAAGGCACTGAATTTTGGCTTGGAAGCTGTCACATAGGGTAAGAGAGATTTTTCAGAGGCACACGGGTTTAAAAGGTTTTAACGGTTTCTGCTTGTAGTCGCATAGATGATGGGTTTTGTCGGGGTGAGCGCTGCAGCGATAAGAAAGGCCCCGGGCTTCGTTCACGCCGTGTTTCCCTTGAAGGATTCTTTTATGTTCTTCTTTTCATACTTCCCTCCACTTTAGGAGTGTGTCTGAGATTTGTGATCACCTGTCATTTCCACAGAGCACTCATTTCCCCACTGCTATTAGTGCAGGTGACATGATAGTCATAGGGTTGCAGGCAAGCATCCCACTGGTTATATCCCCACTCCATTAGCAATGCATGTCCTCTGTAGGTCTTTTTATCTTTAAGACCACTGCGGCTGTGTTTGGGAGTGAGTATGCTTTGCGAGCATGTGTGTGTGTGGGGGGGGGGGTGCCGTCAGCTAGCAGGAATGCATGGGTACCGCCAAAGCTAAGATGGCTGCCAAGCACTAAGATGGCTGCCAGGATTCCACAGAGCGACAGCGCACAAGAGAGAAAGAGAGAATGAGAGACCAAACGAGTGTGAGAGGAACTGAGGGAGAAAGACCTGAAGATGGACTCTCAGTCCTGCAGAATGGAAGATGAGTGTCATGAGAGAGAAACAGAAACTCTTTCCTTGTGTTTTCCCTCTTCCCGGAGCGATGAGGTGATTTTGTGTTGCTTTGTGTTTTCCCGGTCTTGGCAAGCAACAGACAGGGTGAATAGTGCAGCAGTTTGCTGGCATGTAATGCACTACTGCCACCCAAGATTGGGACACTGATTTGGGTTTAGAAGATACTGAGATTGGGGGACCTAGTAGTAGGAGGCCGCATTTTGGATGGGCCCAAGACGCCCTTAAAGCCTGAGCACTTTGGAGTAATTGGCCTGAATGGTATATATGATACAACCATAAAACTCCACAAGGGTGCATTACACATCTGAAGAAGAATGGCAGCTAGCGGGCCAAAGAAAACTAGCTGAAGCAGGCAGCTCTCTGACTGCCTGCACGTCCCTATAGATGAAAGCCCTTACAGGAGAGGCAGTGTGCATTTTACTAGTCAGTGTGGGAAGTTAAGGTTTCTTGGGAGCTCTAGCACTTTAACCAACTTTCACAATCAGTGGATTTTACCTAGTGTTTGTGTGTTGAGCTCAAAAATGTAAGGAATACATAGAAAGAAGAGGAGTTTTGTTAAGGTGAACACAAACAGGTGATACAACCGCAGGATATGCCCTAACCCAACATTTTTAATGAAGGACTTTAATAAAAACCATTAGCATTTTATCTAGCCTATACTGTTTGAAGCCCTAACAAAATAATGAGTTTAAAGTCCAAGAAAGAAAAACACACAATATGAGAAAAGTTGTTCTGTTGAGTTGCACACACTTGAGAAGCAATCCGAACAATGCCCAGACTGTAAGAATCCCCACATTTGAAGTTATTGATAGTTTATGCTGTCAAAGGCCTGTACTTAAATTCCTGTAGCAGGGGTTTATTCAAAGGATGGCAAAGGCAGTGTGAGAAATTGCTTTGTTAAAGCACACAAACCAGTTTCTCACACAGTTTGATTGACTCAATCAGTCAATACCTGGAAGCCAGAAATTACAAGAACCACTCAGTTAACAAGTCGGTGTTAATGAAAGATTGTTTTGGGGGATTTCTAGCACTTTACCCTGCGCGCCCTAAGGCCTTCAGTAAGAAAATGAAAGGAAATCTCAAAGGAAAGAGATGATGGTAACCTTTTGTTTTGCCATTTTAACTGAAACTTAACCCAAGTGGAAATATGTGCTTTTCTTTAATCTCAGCTCCATGTCTGTCTGCTGTCAGTGGAAAAGAGCGAGAGAGCTGTGCCATTTCCCATCAAGTTTCTGAAGAGTTTCCTCTGATCCCAACCTGCCCCCTCACCTTGGGTAGTGTCCAGACATCTGTCCACCTGACTAACCATCTTTCTTTCTTTCTTTTTTTCTCTACTTTCAGAACAATCAGGACAATCAGACAACTCAAACCAGCAAGGAGACACAGACGTGAAGCCCCCACCGAATGGTACGTTTACAAGTACAGTATTCCACTATTCTTACGCTTTATGTGTCCTCATGCACGTGCACGCATAAAAATGTTTAACATACCTGTGCCTACACACAGTCACACCTATACAGAAATGCATGCACATGTATGTGCATCACCCCAACGTGCGGGCCTCTGTGTCTGTGCAAGTGCGTCCCTGCAGAGTTGGATCTGAGTTTATTATGGTAAGGAGAGCTGATGGTACTGTAGCGTGGGGGCTGTGCTGGGTTTGTGGCAGGCCACTCATAAATCACACTGACGTTATTGGAAGATGGGAACCACATGGCCACTGCCGAGCTGAGCGCTGACCTCATGCGCTCTCCCCGCTGTGGTTAACCCCGAGCAGGGATGGAGCGAAGGAGCGAGAGATGGAGAGCGGGAGGAAAATAGGGGGACTGAAAAGAACTGAATGAAAGAACGAGAGGCGGGGGTGAAGACAAGGGAGGAGAGGAGTGATGGACAGAAGGAGATGAGGAGGGAGAGAAGGGAGTAGGTTTGGAGGAAGGGCGTGGATTTAAAATTCATTCGGCCCTGGAGCCATATAACAGTCTGCTTCACACACGCCATACAGCCCTAACTGTTACCGATGTGGACAGCACGGAGTGTCACACACTCAAACTTTACTTGGTAAACAAAAGTTCAGAATTGAAGTTAACACTTTGTGATTAAACCTGCATTGCAAGCTGTTTTTAAGCTGTTTTTTAGCTACTTAAGTGGAAACAAGGCTCAAGCAGTCTGTCACTCGCACATTCACGCAATACCAGGAAACAAGCCGCGTGTGTTCCATTGTGTAGAGCAGCTAGCTGATAGGCATTGTACAGTACTTTGTTTCTTTTGCTTGTTTTTCTCTTTTAATACCTTTTTTGCTGAAAATATCTGCACAATGCTGCAACATTAATGAGAGCCAAGAGGGTAAATCAAGAGAGCAAAGCTAAGGACAGGAGTAGCTGAACCACTTCTATTCCGTGGTTGTTTGTAGAAATTATTATTTTGGATTCATTTTAATATACTTAATATAGCCACTGTGAAGCTGAGTTCAAGTGGAGATAAAATCTTATAACGGCCAGTTTTCAACAGCACAAGGTTTGTGCTACTATATTTAACAGCTAGTATTTTTCATACTTGGGACCGGTATTATTTTCAATAAAAGTGACACGGCGCCGGAAACGTCAGCACAGCCGAAAAGAAAAAAGTCGGACTATGCAAAGAGCGCGGGCGGTCGGGTGATGATAAAGTTTTAAACGACAAAGCGAAAACCGAAAACTGTGAAAAAGATTTTCCACTGATAAAACCCACCATGGGTCCCATTTTTACAGCGCAGTGTAATCAGTACTGAAAGAAATGATGGTCGTAGTTGTGAAACTAAAGCACAAGTCGTAATAAAGGTTTTGTTACAGTCTCAGTAGACTTAAAGGACGGAAGTGCAAGGATGTGTGTGTGTGTGTGTGTATATATATCACTGTTCCAGGACCTCTTGTTACACACATGCTCTTTATTATGCATGTGCATGATATATACATAAAGATCACAATGTGCATCCATTATATAGCTGTCTGTGTGGAGATTACACCCACTTGTTGGACCTGATTGGTTGTGTGTGTTGGACTGTCAGCAGTCAAGAAATTGAACATGTCCAAACCAAAGGCCTGTTATATCTTATAGAAAACACATGGAGCCCACTGGGTGACACCGGCAGTGTGTCAGGCCTTTCCACACATGTTTTTCAGCCCTTTCTGCCTCTGTGTGTATGCATGCATGTGTGTGTGTGTGTGTGTGTGTGTGTTTGTGTGTGTGTGTGTGTATGCGCGCTTAGTTTGCATTCTGAATGTAGGTGTAATTTTATGCACTTTTTGCCTCTGCCATGCAATCCACCCTCACAGACTCCTCTTTCTCTGTCTTTCACCCAGGCAACTTAAGTTTCCAGGACTGCTTTGTTACTTCAGGGGTGTGGAACGTAGCCGAGCTGGTCCGTGTGTCGCAGAGTGAGTCTGAGCCTCTGTCTCCTGCCATTCCTAGTATATTGTTACTTTATTATAAGTAGTAGTGTGTAGTTGTTAGTAGCTGAATGAACTATTCACCAAGTAATTAAAAAAATAGGTATTTTATTTATTTATTGTTTTTAAAAGAGATGGACCAAGTCAGTACTGGCTCTGGCCTTTTTAAAGGATTTTAATTAACAACAACAAAAAACAAGCAGACTTTGCAGTATTACAAATTATATTATATTATATTATATTATATTAATAGCCATAGGTCATTTATCTATGGCTATTAATATAATATAATATAATATAATATTAATAGCCATTTATCTAAATATTTTAGGTCAAAAATGCATTTTTTACCTGGAAAAGTCAGAGCATTACCAAAGTGAGAGTTCGTCCTGTAAACATAATCAGTGTCTCTAAAGTTCTGGCAGAAAGCTGAGAACCAGCATTTTGTTGGTCCATCTATGAGTTTAAAGCTAACGGCAGTCCAAAGATGGAAAATACAGATTTGAATCTTACTGTAGGCGTTACGGAAACATGAGTGGCTCATCAGAGTCGTCCTCTGGGATCCACGAATGAAATGAAGAACTACTTTGACAGCATATTAAAATCAAGTGTGGAATATCTGTGGTGAGGGGAAACGATAACCCTGCCTGTGGAAATTTCAGTGTAGTGTGTAGTTAGACATTTTCTGAGTTTTCTCTGTGATGTGTGTCTTTCCTCTGTGTGCGCTCCCTCAGCCCCTGTGGCTACAGCGACAGGCCCCAACTTCTCTCTGGCTGACCTGGACAGCCCAGGCTATTACAACATCAACCAGGTGACCCTGGGACGGCGCTCGATCACCTCCACCCCCTCCACCAGGTACACACAAAGCACTCAAAGCACTCCTTCTAGATCTAATTCTACTACTTACTAGTCTTCATTCTCTAACCTCTAACCTGAGCTTCTGTGTGAATTTCCCTCTGGAATCAATAAAGTTATTCTTATTCTCTTCACTGTATTCTTAATGCGTAGCTTGCTCTGCTTTTTGATCGTGGTCTTTCTCTCTCCTCTCTCCTTCCTCATCACTAACCTCCGTCATTCCCACTCATATTTCCCACCGATCCGTCTGTCACCCCGTCTCTGTTTGTGTCTTTTGTGTCTGTTTTTTCCCCTCCTCTGTCGTCCTCTCCCGCTCATCTTACGCTGCAGGACTGAAATGGAGCTTTATGCAAGTCTCCCACGGAGGTAGTTACACTCATTACAGAATATCTCCCTTGATACTAATGTAACACAGACCCCTGCATCACACTCGAACAAAAGCCACACACGCATGCTGTCCCACAGATACGCACATGCTGTACGTTCACAGCCCCCTTTATTTTATTGGTCACAGATGTATGCGTTTATAAGAATGTGCAAACACACACAAAAATGGGCTCCAGCATCACCAGGCACACTTTCTGCTCTCGGTTTCCTGCGTGAGGCCGCTTTGGGCTGATGTGGACACGGCATGCTGTTAAAATTCTGGCCTCGTGTTTGTTCCCTCAGGTTATAACATGATATAAAAATAAAACATCAATAATTGAAGAGAAAATGTGACATTTTTAATTTGTATGGTTTGTGATTTTGCCTGCATTTGTCCTCAGATGTTTCACGAATGATTTATGATATGACATTTATTAGTGTGCCGTATACCGATTAGTTGTGCCAGTTTATTTCAGTGGGAAACCCTGGCCTGCTTTCTTTGTTAAGAAAAACGAGTAAATCAGATTAGTCTCGTAATAAATTCCTTTCACTAACTTCTCTGCTGTTCTTCAGGAATTAAAAGAATTCCCTTCATTCTCCTTTCTCTCTCAGCTCCAACAAGCGCAAGTCCATTGACGACAGTGAGATGGAGAGCCCAGTGGATGATGTCTTCTACTCAGGCCGTTCCCCAGCGGCTGGCAGCAGCTCTCAGTCCAGCGGTTGGCCCAATGATGTGGATGCAGGTAGTCCTGCCGCAGCCAGTCCATCAGATTCCAAATGCATTTCCAGAAGCTGGGCTGAGGTCCACATCAACTCAGAGGCAAAATTAAAAATTTCTCATAGCACTGGCTTCACGTTGAATTGTAAAGCCAGTATAACTTTGAAATCCAAAGTGGTTTTCTCTGGAATTAAAGGAATAATTTGACATTTGGGGAAATACAGTTAGCTGCCATAGTTTGATTCTACTGTAACGTCTGCAGAGTAAACGTGAAGCTGGCACCAGCCGGTTGGTGCTTAAACTTTAAACAAGGGGGAAACGAGCAG
The DNA here is from genome assembly GCA_024447675.2 of Pterophyllum scalare. NCBI lineage: Eukaryota > Metazoa > Chordata > Actinopteri > Cichliformes > Cichlidae > Pterophyllum > Pterophyllum scalare. The sequence continues at coordinate 16,577 of JAMQGT020014448.1, forward strand.
CCTGGCTCTGTGCAACGGTGGCAAAAAGCTGCCTGTGAGATCAGCACAAAATGTGATGCGTTACAGGAAGTTTGACACATGCGCTCTTTGCCGGGTGAGGTCATTTCCTGGAGTCTTCATTTTACTTTCTGTTTTTTTTGTAAAGATCAGTTGGGTAGATAGAAGATGTTACCTTAAAAATGGGGGACCTTTTACGCTCATTTCAAGCAGCATATTTCTTATTCTTGGACTCCAGAGGAGTATCCGATGTTATCTCGGCCTTGGTGGAGCCCCCGGTTCATTCGCAGTCTGAAACGAGCCAACTTTCTTCTGATTTCTAAACAGAAGGTTTGAGCGTTGACTTCATTATTTGAAACAGCCATGTTTAATATGATCATCCCCCACTGTAACAGTATATATGAGACAAAAGATAAGAAAAAGCATGCTAGGTCCCCTTTAAACAAACCCAGGCTAGCTCCCCCCCACCCCACCCCTACTTCTTGTTGTGCTTAGCTAAGGTAATCAGCTGCTGGCAATGGCTTCATACTTACTGTACAGTTATTAGATTGGTAATGCTCTAAATAACTCTAAGGAGGCAAAAAAATGTATTTCCCAGAAATGTCTTGCCTTTGGCATTCATACAGATATGGTTAAATTCCATATCATCTGACTTGACACGGACCAGAAGCTACAGCTCATCTTCTTTCACCATCATGCCCCTATCACGCAACTATGTTGACTCTTCATCGCTCGACCTCCCCACCCCCTAATCATCCCCACTTGCACCATCTTTCATTTTCAACTTCTAATCCTCTTATATGCCATACCTAAAAAGACCCCCACCAAGCCTGTCTGAGGTGGAGAGACGCAGCCAGGTTAAAGCATCCTTTCTCACATACAGCCAGTAAAAACAAGTTTTCTCATTTACTCTGAATAGTTTGGGGGGATTTTTGCAGAAATTTCAAGTTTTGTTATTTTCATGGCTGAAACTTCTGCCACCACTCCTGTACGGCGGGCGTAAATGCAGCACCATTTAAAGCCTAACCTATTCCAAAAAAGATGTTTTTAAATGGGAGGTTGCGTCTCCAGTACCAGTTATCGTAGGTGCACCACGCCACTGCTGTGATGGGACATGGGAAGAAATCTGATACTGAAGCTCTTCCATGAAAGTCTTAAAAAATAAAACTTTGATGGGTCTGGCTGAGCTGGCCCTTTAATCAGACCACAAACTGAGTGTACCCCACCGCCTACTCTTCATTAGAGCTAACATCCATCGAGCTTCCAGGACTGCGAGTGCACATGTGTTAGGGTGTCGTGCATTAGGCACACATTGGAGATATAACACAACTAGCTACATAGACAAATGTTTATGTTATCTTTGTGTTTATCAAGTGGGCTTAAAAAACTAATATATAGTAAAACTATAGTAATGATTTTTATGTATTTTTTGTATGTTTTTCTTATATGTAAGGAGTATTTTGACATTTTGGGAAATACAGCGATTTACGTCCTTGCACAGTGAAGGTTACCGTAAATATGAAAGTAGCAACCTGCTAGCTAAATTAGCACAGAGACTAATGGCAGAGCTAAATTGGCTATCATCATGTCACAGCAAAGTCACAGGTTTCCTCCAGGTTATAAATGAGATACAACCTGATCATTAATGAGAGTTTTATTTTTATTTTTATTTTTTTAACTGTAGCAGTAGCCAAGCTAGAGTTTTGTTGCATGAATTAAAGTAAAATGTTTAAATGTAGGGGCTCATGTGAGAACTTTAAATGATAAGTGGAACATTTTTATTTCATTATTATTTTACTTTATAGTCAGCTAACATTAACCTAACCAGCTGCTGGCTGCTAGCATGCTGCCTCGCAGTGCAGGTATGAGAGCATCAGTCGTCTCATCTAACTATCAATACTCATCAATTGCTTATTTCCCAGACTGTTGAATTGTTCCTTTCTTGTTATTCTCCCGATGCCTTTTAGGTTTTATCAGCCAAATCCATCTGAGTATTCTTGAGTAGTGCAGCAAAAGCAGCACCTCTATAACCACCCATCTACTTCCTGACATCATAGCCACTCACCCTTTGGGTAACAGCACTCTTAACCAACACGGTGGTGATCACATCAAATGTATTTTCAATAGGCTTCATTTATATCTCTTGGGTGTCGTATTTGACTTTGGGGATTGTGTTAAATTGCTACATTTTCATGTATTCTCTGTCCCTCCCACTCACATGCTGCCATTTTAATACTGCCAGCAGTAATGATGTAACTATTTTATAGACACTTGCTGCACTCTATAACATTAAAATCCCCTATTGCCTATTATTTAACCACCCCTGTTTCTCTTTCTCTCATTCTTTCCATCTCTTTCTATGTCTCTGTCTTTTTCTCTCCTCCCCTCTTCCATTGTTAACTCTTCCCTTCTCCCCTGTTTGGCCTTTCAGTGCAGCACCATTTGGCCAGTGTGCAGGAGAGGAAGATTAAGCATGAGAGCGATGGAGTGCAGTTTCCTTACCATGGTTAGAACAACATTAAACATTATACTGTGTATATGTATACATGCTCTACCTCCGCTCACACCACCCTCAGGTTGTGTACATCTCTCTCTCTCTCTGTCCTTTCTTCAAGTGTTTGAGCTCTCAGAGCTGTTCCACTGTTATTTTCTCTTCTCTTCTCTTCTCTTCTCTTCTCTTCTCTTCTCTTCTCTTCTCTTCTCTTCTCTTCTCTTCTCTTTCTCTTCTCTTCTCTCCATCCCTCTGTTTGTGTTCTGTTCTCTGGCTATGCTGCTGCTGGGTGGGGTTGTGTTTCTACCAGATGTCTGCTGTTGTCCATTGTGGGTTCACCAAAGCCTTTTGGTAGCCCAGTAGCTCCATAACATCCTCCGCCTGTCTGCCCTAAGATGTAAATCTGTGAAAGAAATCTGACGGCTAGAAGGATAAAGACATCTCTGTGGCATTGAGAACATATCTGAATGCTTATACTGATGGAAACCCTATTGTAAATATGCAATTAGGTGCATCATCACATCTGAAAAACCACAGGAATACAGAGTTTCTGAGGTGGTATGAATTTGTCAGCAGCATTCAGCTAAGTGCTTTGGGTGTTGTAATTTTGTTGTTGAGCCCAGAGAGAGAAAGCAAGCGATGAAAGACACAGAGAAGGAGGAGTGGGGTGTGTGAATGGGGGTTTGTTGAGTAGAACCGCTTCATCCTGCCGGTTGTTTAGACAGAGCTGTTGAGTGGCGTCCCACCTGCTGTAGGCCTGACTCAACCATCTCTGAAAGACAGCGCAGGAAAAACAACATACGACCCAAACAAACAAGACTAAAGGCACTCAGGTGTGTCATCAATGCACAAGGCGCCTTCTGCCTCCGAGACATGCTTACTCACTAACGCGCACATTTACAAATGACATGCAGACACACGCAGACGCGCACAGAAAACTAAATTTAAGCTCTTTCTCTGATTTACATTCACACACACATAAGCGCACTCCCCAATCTGGAGAAGAGCAGCGTTCCGGTCCAGATGGCGCCTCCATGTGTCTACAGCGAAGGGAGCTACTGGGTTACAGCAGACATCTGTTCTGGTGATGGTGGTGGTGGTGTTGGGAGTGAGAGATGCGGAGAGGAGAAGAGGGGCGGAGGACGGGGAGGGGGGGGGGTTGAGGAGGAGGAAAGGGGAGAGCCTCCGCCTCTTCGTGCTCCGAAGGTGATTCTCTACCTGAATGAAAAGCTCTGAGGCATAGCAGGTGATCATGTAATTCATCATTAAGTCTGCTGTCTCCCGCTCAGCTCTGCTCCGTTCTCTCCTGCCTGCTTGCTGCTGCTGCTGCTGCTGCTGCTGCTGCTGCTGCTGCTGCTCAGTGGTGGGAAAGCCCGCTATCAGCTTTTCAGGAATGGAAGGAGGCGGTGGGCTTCCCATGCATTTGTGATTTTGACAGAGAAAACAAGCTAATTATTTGGGCATTAAATTGTCATGTGTGTATGGCTGTCTTGTTATGGTCTCCTTGCTATGCCCTAAGCACATTACCTTAGTGTTTACGAGTGCTAATGTTGTACGTGGCAGTCAGTTAACGAGGAGCGCCCCTCTGCTGATATATGCGCTGTTGTTTCTTGCTTACCTGGATGAGGAGTGTGTGAGATCTTCCCTCTCTCTGTTGTGTTCATGCGCACATGATAGTGGACCAGTTCTGTGACAGTTAGGGGGTTTGTGCGGTCGCCAGCTTGTTAGCATGGCAAGACTACAGGGTCATGGGAGCAATTGGCTGCCAGTCTGTTAGTGCAGTGTGCCAGGAGCAGGACACAGAAATAACGTAGAACAAACAACTGTGTGTGTGCATATGTGTAGACTCACACACACACACACACACACACACGCACACACACAGATTAAGAGAGAGATCAGAGTAACTTCTGTTAGCTTTATCAGACAAAGCTTTCATTGGGCATCTGGGCCTCATTTGCTGCTCCTCACTGAGAAGCCACATAGATATATATTTCAGCAAGATACCGACTAATTAGGGAATATCACAGAGACTAAAAACAATATGTATAATTTAAGGCTGTTTATGCATAATAAGCTGGTTATAATTGAAGTTGGGATGTGGTGGCACACAGTCGTGCCTATACGTGCTCCAGAGGAACTGGAGCCAAACAGGCTGTGCTGCAGGGGCGCATTTAATACACAACCTGTTTAGATTCAGTCTCTGTGGCTTAAACAGTACGACTGAACCGAAATGCCTTTTAAATGATGTGTTTTCATATGTCTCTGTGGGAAGAAAGCCAGGGAACTCACAAGTTACAGATTCATAAAAAAAAATTAGCAAAATCAAAGCTGAAATATTGATACTCAAAGACCCTACATTTCCTAAGACCCCTAGCCAAGAATACACCAGCGGCATCACTATCACATCATCAGAGTTTGGAAACTTTGCTGGCCTCAGATTAGATTTTACAGTTTATAACAGAGCTGATCTACAGAGAGCCGTGTCACATCCTGTTTAAGCCGCTGCACTAAAGATGGCTGCAGTTAACCTGTGGAGAGCGTAGGGTGCTCCCAAGATAGTCCTCACAGAACAGGAATGAAGGAAGGTTGAACAGTTAAACAATTATTTATGCTTGCATCTATTCAAAAATGCCCACATTTTCTTTCAATGTTCACAAATAAAGTATTGATTATAAGTCAGAATTAAAATGAAATATACTGTCCTTTTGTTTCCCTTACTTTGAAGCCAGTTGTCAAGTGCCTGTTTTCCAAGGATAATTAGAACGGGCATTAGGAGGTATGCATCAAAACAGGAACTTGCACGTGTGCAGAAGAAGCAGCTGGTTGTGGTGGTCCACTGCTTTCAGGTTGCTGCTGCCACAAATCCTACGCAGCTGCTCGTTTGATGTGTGAAATAAAAATGACGCATATTGTGAAGTGGCTCACTGTGCTATGACATCCCTGATACTCACAGAAAAGTGTTTTACTACAAATGAAGCCCTAAAAATGGAACTGTATCTCAGCTTCAGCCCTTTCTGTCTGTGCCAAAGAAAAATACCGGTTTACTCCAGAGCCTTATTAAATCTGGACTACGTCTCGAGCACTCCCTATTATTGAGTCATTTTTTTCGTAGTAGTCCTTGAGAGGAATTAAGTGCTGGAATATAAAATATAGTTACATATGCCACAATATTAAAAACCTCTGCCTAACATCGTGTCGGTCAAGCACCTCTGACCTCTTTAGGTATGGACAGGGGAGCTCCGGTGTTGTCGATGGGTCTCTGGCACCGGGACATTGGCGGGAAATACTTTGGGTCCTGTGGTTCTCTGTCATGTTGGAATTTTAAGAGTTTGGAGGCATGAAAATTTATGTTTCTCAAGCCATTGGTGAGCAGTTCGGCAGGCTCAGTGCCTCGCTTTAGGATGCCGCTGCCAGCAGGGAGTGCAGTTGTCATGGTGGGGGAGTGGTGGGCTTGGTCTGCATTTATGTTGAGGTGGTTAATACATGCTAAAGTAGCGTCCACGTGAATGACATCCTCCAAAGTTTCCAGCAGAATATTACGTTCTGGCGGCATTATAAATCTTGACAGTGATTTTAATCCAAAGCGTATTAACAGTAGATTGTAACATCTCTCTGCTGTATTGGTTGTAAATTGGTTGTAATATGTTCCTAAGCAAGCACGCTAACAGAAGTATAATATCATTACCAGATGGAGGAGTTCATGGTTTTTTTTTGTGTGTGTATAGATTTTATTATTTTCCCATAATTCTCCCATAAGTAAATAAAGCGTACCGCGTCCTCCTCTCTGTGTCCATTCCTCCCACGTACCTGTGAAGTCACATGACGTGCCTGGCCGAGCATAAGCGCCGGCACCCACCTTTTTCTATGCTTATAGGTGCCCACACACACGCACAGCTGCACCCATGGTGTCTATGAGCATTGTGGCTAAATAGTGATAAAACATTTCCCAGTTTAGCATTAAAAAAAGCTGTTTAGAAATCTGCTCTGTTAGACTTTATAAGCTAAGCTCGTAAAATCTATTTCCACATCTCTTGGGCCATGTTGAAATTACCCACGTCTTTATTTGAATGTGTTTGTTTTATATGTGTGAATATTGTGTCGTTTAGTAGTTTATGGGCCTCTTTTTCGCCAAGGTTGTTTATCACTATATTCTTTCAACCGAATGCGAAGCAAAACATGAGCTCCGCTTGTTCCAGAGAGAAGTAATGAGGTCTGTGTGTCCATGCTGATGTGCTTTTCTGTACTTTAACTTCCTCATTATTCTCTGTTTTATGGATTTTTTTTTCTTTCCAGAGTTTTATTTCAGCTTATATTCAACATTGCGGTTCCACGCAGAGGTCAGATACACCATTTGGCACTGTTCCTCAAACCCAGAAAGTCTAAATTGTGCCTTTGGATTACCATACATCAAAATAAATTCCCTCAGCACCCACCACACAAGGCCTTGATCACAGAAGAGAGCCTCTTTTATCTGTAGCTCTCACACTTTTGGCCATGTTTCTGGTCCGCTGGTGAGACGGGCCTATACTTTGTGTGCCCGTTTTTGCCAGACTGAGGGATATTTCATGCAGGCTTTTAGCCTCAGCCGACATTTATAGACAAAGGGGGACACTTTAATATGTTTGTCTATGTGTGCCGGCCATGCCGTCACCGCTCCTCTCCTGCTTAACTTCTTCCATGTTTCTGCAGCTCTCCCATCTAGCCTTCGCTGGCAGTTCGCCCGGTGCTTACCACCCAGCCTGAACAGCTTGTGTATGTGCGTGTATGTGTGTTTGTGTGTGTGTGTGTGTGTGTGTGTGTGTGTGTGAGAGAGAGAGAGAGAGAGTTCAAGCACTTCTTTATGAAATACTATAAGTCAGTAACATAAAATACCTGACAGTCAGATATGCAGAAGGGCACTACATCAGAGGATCCATTGATGTATGTTTTGGCATGCTCTTCTGCAGCTATATGTAGTTGCACAGCTCATGCTGGCATTGAATTGAAAGCACAGTCTGCCCCAGATATGAGGCCATCCAGAATCCCATTCATTCTAAAGAGGCATCCTGACAAATGCAGTGAGTAGGTTGGTTGGCATGTTTGTTGACTGCGTTCCTGAAGTTTTCTGTAGCTGTGCCGGGCTCTGAGAGCGTTGTGGTTTGGGATTAGTCAGATTGTTTGCGTCTCAAAAAAAGGAGACCCGTTTGATTAGATTTCAGCGGTCAAAGCGAGTGGGGGAATGCTGCGTTGTTCGCACACTCAATGGTGACCATAGTTGAACTGCCAGTGCATTTCCCAGCTCTCTGTCCTGACGCTGTGCCCCTGGCCTCCCGACCTACCCCGACCCACCCCTCCCCATCTCCCGTCACCTCCTTTCACTCTGAACCCCTGCTGCTTTAAAAAACATGGTCTCTCACCGGACCCTGCCGTCAATCCCCCTCCCCCTCGGTCAGTCAGACATGGTACAGCTCGCTGACTGTACAGACACAGGGTATCGGACAGACAGATTGTGAAAACCCATCTGTATGTTAAGCCAATCAAACAAATCAATGAATGACTCAATCGATCAATCCATTGATTTCAGTCAGTCATAATCATTTGATTCTTGTAATCAAATCTGAAAAAGTCTGATCAATTTCTTTATCTTTCTTTTTCTTTTTTTTTTTTTTTTTGAGTAGAGTCGAAGTAAGAAAAGGAGCCATGTTTGATTAAAACCTCGTTTCTGTTCTGCCATTTTGTTGATCCCCTTTTTGCCAGGACTCTCATCGCCTGGTTCTCTTAAGAAGCCGGGGAAATTCGATTTCAGCGCCCTGTCCTCCCAGACGAGGTCCCCCCGCATGGCGTTCACCCACCACCCACTGCCAATGCTGGCGGGCAGCCGAGACCAGGTGAGACCAACCCAGCTCCCGATCCCCCCTGATCGCCCCGACCCCTTCCTCTCCCCCTCCTCACCATCTCCTCCTACCCACTCCACACTTTTTCAGTGCCCCACCCCCCACCCCCAACCCCCCACCCCCCCACCCCTCCTTTGTGGTTTAGAGCTGGGGGCGTTGTCTTTGGGAGGTGAGAGTGGCTGGGAATGAAAAGCTGGCAGGTAGCTCTGTGGGTCTGTGCCTCGTCCTCTTCTGCCTCCTCCTACCTCATAGGCTGCAGGTCTTGCTGGTGATGGAGCTTCTAGGGATTGTGGGTGTGATGTGTGGCTTTTCCGGTCCAGTGTGGTGGTGGGTGGCTTGTAGTCGTACATTTCCACAGATTGCCTCTGTCTCCTTAGAGTGCTTCGGTGGATGCTGCAGCCTGTTCTGTCACATCAACTTTGTATGACACTAAAAAAATGTTACATGAATAAAAGAGTTCTTTTGATTTAAGTAGCATGTATCCATCCACTCCTGTTTCATTTTCTGCTCTATGAAACCTGGATAGCAAAATCATCTCAGAGTAATGAATACATCTAAAGGAATGTTTTTCAAATAATTACATTAACTGACCACCCATAAAGGCAAAAACAGTGTTAGGAACCACAGTTAAATGAGGGGGTTTAATCCTTTTTTCTTATTTTCTCATGATAAATGTGGACAAAGTTTCAAATAATGAGGTAAGCTTATGCACACCTAATCCCTGTGAGCCAAAACATGAGGCTTCAGACTGCTCGGTACACTACGTGTCAGTTTTTTTTTTCCCACTCTTGGCTCTGTGTGATGTCACTGAGAGGGGATATCCCTAATATGGTCAGCCACGCAGCTCTGTCTTTGAGTACAGCAGCTTCACCTATCTGCTGTTCAAACCTCCTGTTTACAAATGGCAGCCAATCAGAAGAAAGCTGACTTAAGGGGGGGGCGGGAGGGGTACAAGTTAAATAAGGATTATTTTGAACTACAAAGCATGCAAAGCTCCCCTGGTAGAGTCCAAGAACGACAGAAGAAGAATTGTTGGTAAAATCCTGTTCAAAGGGAAGCTGAAAGTGATATTTATCATAAACTTAATCTACAATTAAAGGGGCACTCCACCAGTGTTATGTGTGAAGTTTAGTTTACTTGTTACACAGACTACAGAGGATACTAGTGAACCTGTGAAATTAGTTGTGCTATGTCTGTTCTGGCTCTGAAGCAAGCTTTAAACACTGGGCAGAAGGACCCTGATGACTTCATAATGAGCCAACACGGCTATCTCAGCCCTGGCTAGAGACTTAAAATTTTTTACCAGAAACTTGGCGTTGCACATTGGAGGAGTGGGGTTCTAAACTGGTGCGCTCAAATGACTCTATTGAGTAGAATTATGTGGTTATGTAGGATCCAGTCTTCTGGAGCTTCCCTCATTAGTACAGACTAAGTCACAGTACCCCAGCTTCTGCTGATTTTTTTTTCACATTTTGATTTCTTTTTAAAAAGCTCTTTTGTGAGTCCCATATATTTATATATAGGATAATAAAGAGAGTCCCTTTAATACTCCAAAACTTCTGAGAACAACCAGGCCGAGTGTGCAGCTGCCAGGATCCCAGCTCTCTGAACTCGCTGTCTGCACAACAGTTGGTTTGTAGTAATTTGATAAATTCCCATTTTATTTGTTTTAAATCGAGTCCCTGTGTCAAAATCTGTGAGCTGCAAGGTCATACGTGATGCCTAATGATGACAATAATGAATATGTAATATTCCAGACAGGCGCTTGGCACAGACTGTGGAAGGAATGGGACCTCAGCAAATGCTTCATGACCTTTAATTAGACTAATCCAGTCATCCAGTCATGATCTTTTTTTCATTATTTCAGATTCTTGTTGATTTGCTTTCCTTTACAGTGTGGGAACTCCAGGCTGAACACGTCAGAAATCCACAAATTATGGATTTATTTATATGTGGAGCTAAAAAGGGCTCCGCATATAAATACAAATATAATTTTTTACCACTGCAGCGCAGCTCAAGTTAAAGACTTTCTCTTTATGTACATTTCTAAATTCACAAAGTGAAGGAGCTCACTGGAGATAATTACCCTTGTGCTTCAGTTCTGTAGCTAGGCTACATCAAAGGATTTTTAAGTCACTGAGCAGATGTGAGGCAATGAGGTTGACCGCCATGTCGTTAAACCCTACTCAGCGCTTGCTGACAGAACCGATGACTCTTAAGATGTGACTACAGCTAATCCAGTCTCCACACACACACACACATACGTGTACTGTTAGTGTTCACACCATCGTGCACACATGCATACAATATCCCATCCTTGCGGTGGCCAGCGGTTCTAAGTTGCACACTTTGGGATTTGTTTCTTTTTATACAAACTGTAACAGTGTGCACTCCGGGAATGCTGCCATGCTAGTTTGAAAGCGGTTACCACATCATCAGCGTTGCTGTTATTCTATGTAAAAGACAAGATCCAAGGGGATTTAAGGGTTTGAAAAGTGGGAATGAGGAGCGTGCTGGGCCCAGCTGCTCCTAGCAGCAATGGTGCTAAGGGGTGGTTTTCATGGAGTTTGTCCCTTCAGCCGCATTAAGCCACCGTCCCTCCAGGGCACTGGTTTTTGTCCTATTTGGAACTGCAGTCCCCTTTTAAAGATGAATTAAAAATGAACCCTAAACCAAAAAAATATATAATGACCAAATAGTTAAATTGTTAGCTAAAGGGTCATGGTTGAAATAACTAATAAAATATATAGATGTTATTAAAACAGCTAAAGGTAAGGGATAAATGTTAGCTATAAGTGATGAACACTGTAAACTTAAACCAAACACACCTACACAATGATAGTTCAACTGCATAATAAATTATTATTATGAATATTATTTAGTGATATTCTTAAATCATTTTCACTTCAAATAAACATGACAGGTGGCGTCAGTGACGGGGCACCTGGGCTTTGGGGGTGCAAAGGCATAAATGGTGGGAATCAGAGGAAGATGAAAGTGGGAAGGAACGTAGGGATTCCCTCTGATCCTGTCTCCCCCTCAACCATCCTCACCACCCCACCCCATCCCCAACCCACTCCCATACCACCTGCGTTTGGCCTTCACCCAGTCTCTAATGGGATTAGTATGGGACTATAGGAGCAGGGAGACGGCTTCACTTGGGAGCAGGCAGCCTGGCATGGGAGCAAGGTGCTGCTGGGCTCTGAAGCACAGGCCCTTGTCTGGGGGGTAATGCAGCAGGGTTGGCACCCTCATGAAGTGCACTCACACACACAATGTATAAGATGCAAGCACTAAAGAGCATTGGCAGCCCAATGTGGGCAGCTGGGGGGCCTGTATGGGACAGGGTGTGTGTTAGACTGGCACAGCTAAGAGAACAGGCTTCTAATACAAAACAAGGAGATTTAGTAATGGATATAGGTCTGACAGAGAGGGCTTTGTGCTCGGCGTGGTAGGGCTCAACCAACTGCTCCCCTTTCACACCTCAGACATATATTCATCTGTTTGGTGTGAGTTTCACTATTTTCTTCTCTGGTAAAGCTGGAAAAAAAAAATAAGAATGCTTTTTGTAAGCGTATTAGCCACAAAATGCTGTTACATTTTGCATCTCCACACCTGTCGTGCACATACACAGATATAAAGCTCAAAAGCCATTTAGCAGAAAAAATATTAACTCAGATTTAGAGTGTATTTACAGATTAATTCTGTCTTAGAAACAAAATGTGTCAGATAAAAAAAGGCTTTAGTATGTAAATGCCAAAATGCATCAACGCCAATGATTCACACCCTTAAAACGGCACACAGGAGTGCAGGCATTAAGACCGGCTAATATAAGACACTACTCAGTGATCTCTTTGTGTTTTTTTAACATGCTTTTTGGATCTGATTTCAAAATATGGGGCTTTTATCTGTTGAATTTGTGCCCATTTAGATGTGTGTGCCATCTGAACGGTGTTGCCCTGAATTGTCTGTGTGAGTGTTCGCATGAGAATACGTGTGTGTGTATAAATCGCCTCCATAAAGCTGTAAGGGTTTACAAGAGGAGTCATAAAAAACAAGCAATGCATACAATGGCTATTAACTTGAAATGAGCTTTTCCTAGAAAAACAAAATTCCTTTCATTTCAAAGCCAGATTTAAACTTTATTGCTTCCAGTTGTGATGGGATCCTCTCGCTATCATTCAGTGGTGGCTCAGTTCGTCTCTCCTGTCTGTGAGAATGTGTAGAAACTCACCCCCCCCCCTTCCCCGTTTCGCTGCTTGTGTTTCCTCTAATACAAATGTCTGTGTTTACAGGGAGTCCCCGTGCTTCAGCCTCGGCTCTGCACTTCCCGTCTCCCTCCATCATCCAGCAGTCTAGCCCCTACTTCACCCACCCAACCATCCGCTACCACCACCACCCTGGACAGGATCCCCTGAAGGAATTTGTGCAGTTTGTCTGTGCCGATGGCTCGGGGCAGGCCGCCGGGCAGGTAAGGCCCGCCAGCAGACAAAAGGAAACATCACTCCCAATAAAAAAGCCTTTCAGTCTCATCCTGCAGTGTCACATTACAGAAGTAGACAGTAGACAGAATAGTGTATGAAGCCCATTAAATACTGTTCTGAAAGACTGCACATCAAGGTAGCATATACTATACACTATTGTATACTTAAATACCTGTTAAAAACGTAAAAGCCATAACATTTTAGAAGTTCAGAATTATTATTTATTACTTTAAAAACATTTATCTGATCATACATGGCTCATCTTTCCCAGTTATAATTATAATTGAACACGATAGCCAAGTTATCCCTGAGGTTTCAAATCCAGTGTTTGTGTGTTTTTTTCCCCTTGGGTCATGTGACTGACGATGTGATTGACATTCAAGAATATTGCATGTTTAAGTCTGAATCCTTCATCTTTAATTTTGGTGCCTGGACGGAACTAGTTTCAGAGCTTTTTAGGTGAGAAGTTGAGCAGCTTGAATAGACGTGTATGAATATCCGTCATTTCTTTGTTTTGGTTTGGAAACTTAAAAAAGGTCCTTTCTTGTAATTTCACAACCTGAACATATCTAATTGGAATTTAATGACATATTTAAAAATACACATTTGAAAATGAAGTATTCAATAGTCCTTAAATTCCAACCTTTTTCCTAAATTTAAAATGTGCAAATTTTGAAATCATAAATTAAACATTATATCGTTAATTTGAATAAACAGGGCAAAGCTTCTTGTCCACCTACATCCTAGGGAACTACGCCCGTGCCGTCACAAGTGCAACACACTACACATTCGTTTAGTCAGCTGATCTACAAATCTTTGTATTGTCTTGTCGATGTCATTTTGCCGTTTCCTCTTTCAGACCCTGACGTCCCCCCCTCCTCCTCTTTTTATTTATTTATTTTGCTCCACCCAACCCCTCAGAAATTATAACCATCAGCACGAGAATGAATCAGTCACGGCACACTTCAAGTCAAGCATACCCGCCCTGTGTTGTGTCATCGTGTTTCTGTTTTCATTTCTAGCCGCTCCGATTTTAGTTGAAGTTTTGGTTGTTTGGTGCTGCTGTTGTTGGTGGTGTTGTGCTTGTGTAGAAGAGTATTCTCCCATGGTTTTGATTTCTTGCCATCTTCTGGACAAACCCAGTCAAACAGTTTGCTCACTTCCCTCCTCCACACCTCCTCCACCCGACACGGACCACCCCTGTGGAACCTCTCACCTCTAGCTCCAACTCCTACTCCTATCGAACCCTGTGGTGATTATTATTTTTCACACCTTCATGAAAGATGCCGTCCACATACATCATTCCTTTGGTTGTTGTTTCCCACCCTCCTCCTCTTCCTCCTTCCACCATCGCTCCCTCCCCCCACCTCCTCCCGCCGTCATGGATATTTTTTTGGACCTGGCCTCCCAAGCTGCGTCCTGTCTTCATTCCGTGTCTGCGGATTGTCGCATGTCGCCCTCCTGACCCTATTTGTGTTGTCTGCAGCCAAACGGGAGCGGCCAGAGCAAAATGCCAGGCTCCTTCTTGCTGCCTCCACCTCCCCCAGTGGCCCGCCCAGTGCCCCTCCCCATGCCCGACTCTAAACCCAACAGCACGCCCCTGACGGCGGACTCTCCTCGCCCGCATCTCCGTGTAAGTGACCCCGCAGAGACCATTCTCAAAACCAAACCAACACCAAAAAAAATAAGAATAAAAAAAGAAACAAAAAACAAATCAGAAAACCCGAACCCTCTCCAGTGAAAGGACCTTTGTCAGTGTTCTTCCTCCAACTTTGCCCCATCATTGTGCATCCAGCATCTCACCTCCCTAGCCCCTTGGAAGGCTATAACAGCCAGAACAGCAAATACTGTGGAGCACAATAAAGTAGATCAAGGCCATCAAAGGTTTGGCGCAAACTATCTGTCATTATGGACTTGGGTGGCATTCAGCAGGGTTCTGTATTAGGCCCCATGAGTTTGAGGGGCTCTACATGTTGAGTCCTTTTTGCGTGGCCTGGTGTGAAAGCTGTATCACCACTTCACTTCTTTTACTTCTAAATCCTCCTTTCTTCCCCTCCTGGGCTCATCAGTAAACCTTGTGAGAAGATTTTTATTATTAATTGATTGACGCTTACGAAAGGGCACAAATTTAGGGCAGTTGATTTATATGGACTCCAAAAACATTCCAGTAGAGACGGGGACACTGGTGGAATAACTCTTTCACTTTAGCTGCTTTTTGTTGGGATTTTTTTGCATGGTAATTGTTAGAGCCTAAGAATAGGGTGTGCATTTAAATTTTTGTCAGCCATACAATACATTTTACTCACCTGTGATAGGAGGGGCACTGGATGGAGCACTTTCTATTGTTTGTTTTTAGCTCTCCTTTAAATATAGTGTTTTTGTTTTACCCCCCAGTCAGCGTCTCAAAGTCTTCTATGTCTTATCTATGTTATTCCAATTCTTAGAAACACATGGATGTATATCTATCTTCCTTCCTGTCTCTCTCCTTCTTGTCCTCCCTTTCCTCCACTCAAACAGACACACATCTGCACAAGTCTGCACGCTACATCCCTGAATCCCTCAGAGAGATTCACATTCTGGAGTCCGTAGGGTACCTCAAACTGCCCTAAATTTGTCAGAGACGTTGATGCCACTGGGTTTTGAATGTCCCTGACTCCTTGGTGTCAGAATTTCGGTGTGCATAATCGCTTCCAACTGAGTTTATCAAGAGCACTTAATCACTCAGGGAGATCTGAGTTTGCATGCCAGATTTCCACAGGGTGTCAATGACCTCAATGATAGATAGTGCTACTTTCAGTAAAAGTAAGTGCATGTATCCAGAAATCTATTAGTTTTAATATATGCCATTTCATGTTGATGCAATAGCAATGACCATTTACAATGATTAGCCTTTTTGCCAAATGTAGAAAAGATTCGCATCACTCATATCTGCGCAAAAAACACGAAGCTAAAGCCATTTAGCTTAACTCAACATCACACCTTGAAGCGGGTATGGCTAATCTAGCTTTTTGTTTGTTTTGTTTAGCTTCAGCGGGTGCTGGCAGGATGCAAACATTTCCAGAAGTCTCTGTGTTTTATATATTGGATGTCCGGAGGTGCTTCTGGACAAATTTTGGTACCTTTGGTTTGTGCTAGCTGTTTCCCCCTTGTTATAGTCAAGTCAGCCTGCAGAGCTAAACAAAAGTGCCAAAAACTGAAGTTCCTCAAGTGACTGACTCCAAAAGCGGGTCAATCCCAAAGACTTCTGTTTTCCTTAGACTTTCCTTAGACTATTACGTTATGGAGAGTGAATTTTTTTTATGCCATGCTCCTTTAAATGTTATTAAGAATTAAAAAGATAGTGTGGCCACTTTGACAGGTGAGACAGATAGCTGTTGCTGCAGCTTTCTGGTTCACTTTCCTAATTCTGGGAATATTTCAACCATGTTAGAGGTGTTGTTGCCTTTTAGAGAATTTTAATAGAATTACCTAACACATAATATGGCCTGCTGTGTCTTGTTTGCGTTAGCTGATAACCTAGCACTCCACCCTCTCGCCCTTTCTTCTAAAAACCAACATGGCAGCAGACAAAAAGCAAATGTTAAAGCTTCAAAACAGGGCTTCACAAATAAGTAAGTGGAGTCACAGTGGTTACATCCATTTTATTTAATCCAGCTTGTGGTCAGTGTAAGCTAAGCTAAGCATGCAGGTAACTGGCTGTTACCTTCCGTTTAGTATACAGACATGAGAGTGGTATAGGACTTCTTCACTGAACTTTCATAAAATAAGTGAAACACGTTTATTTCCCAGAATTTTGAACTATTCCTTTAAGATTCAACGAGAGGTTGCAGTACTAGCTGTTGAGTAGGCACTGATGCCCTTTCTCCCCCCCCCCTTTTCTGTTTCCACAGCATACTCCACGCCAGGCGCCACAGCTCCCAACAGGTTTGTCGGCATCGGATCACGGGACAACAACTTTCTGAACATCCCGCAGCAGACGCAGGTAGGGGTTTGGTGAGATGTTGGCAGTTTTTCTCACTTTTTAGAAAAGTGAGGAGGAAACTCATTGCAATTACTGGTCAAATGCTGGGAACTTATTAACTGAGTGGATACACGCCAAAATATTTCTTATTCCCTCACTGCCCGAAACCTGCTGCGCGGGTTCCTCCACCTCTTCTCTCGCACCATCCCACAGCTCACTATCAATGTGTGCATTTGTACATCTGTATTTCACAGTACGTGTGTGGTTTACCATATGCGCTCAACTGTTTATTTGGCACATATGGAGCCTACCCTTCAGGCTTCTTCCCTCACTGCCTTTTTTTTCCCCCTCTCCTTTCCTTTCCCTCCCCCTGCCCCCCTCTACTTCACTTTCTCCCTCTTTTTAGCTTTGCTGTACTTTGCTCACTTTCTGCCTTTTACTCTCTCCTTCTCGCACCTTCTTTCTTCCTCCCCTTCACCACCCTGCACCTCGTTCATGTGCCTCCTCCATTACCACCAGTACTTTTCTCATTAATGTCCAACCACACCCGCCTGGAGCCAGCTCAGCTCCGCTCCTCGACACATGGAAACCATCTGAAACTGCTTTGCTGATCTCCTCCCTTGTTTCTCTGCCGTCTCTTCTCTCTTTTTTCCCTCCCTTTCCATTTCTGCCCCTCTGCTCATTATACTCCACTCTTTACCCTTCCATCGCTTCTGTGTTCACCTCTTTTTGTCCCGTCGCTTTAACACACTTTTTCTTTGCTGATAGGATCTTTATGTGCAACTCTAAGTTGTTTCTGTGTTCTTAGAAGTGGAACTTTGCACACGCTACGTGGCCAACTAATGTGGACACGCAAGCATCACGTACATATTCTATTTTATTGTTAAGCATCAGGTTCAAGAACCATGGGTATTAATCTGCTCCTGTAACTGCCTCCACTGTTTAACCACAAGGCCGTTATAGTGAGGTAGAGCACTGAATTTAGGCAATAAAGTCTTACAGTCAGGGTTCCCCTAAATGCCAAGTGAAGTTAATTCACACCAAAACTATTTCTTCATGGATCTGGCTTTGTGTGTAGCAGGATATCATATTCCCCAAACTGCTGCCAGCACATTGTTGTCAGAAATATTACTGACTGCTAGGTATTTAGTTTCATTAGGCCTAAACCATAAAAACATTTTAAAAAGAATAAAATAAATAGCACCGAGTAAACAAATGTATTTGAATAGAGGTAAGGAAACACTTTTGGCTGTGTGTCTTCACAGAAAAGTTGAGATGTTCGATACCGACTGGGACAAATTGTCTGAAATATGGTTTTGCTTTTCAGTGCAGAACCAAAACACACACAGCACTAACTGTTTACACGTGTCTCTGCACTGACATAAAAAGATTAATGGTCCACTTAAAAACTAAAAGATCAATTACAAGACAAAGGCCCCGTCAGAAATGAGCCTGTGGCAGCTGCAGACCAGCAGCGGGTTTTGTCCGCCCTCTAGTGGCAAATGTTGCGTGCTGCATGAGGGGGAGACCAGAAACAAGATACCGACACGGCAAGGAAAGAGGGGAAATGGAGGGAACAGAGCAGCAGAGAGTTTCGGCCCCTATAGAAGTCACGTCCTGGCCGTCTCGTTACCCCCGGCAACCAGACATGATGTCATAGCCAGTTGATCTTGAATTTGAGAAGGGGGTTGCTTGGGGGGGGGGGGCAGGAAAGAAAAGAGGGTGGCCACTGTCTGCTGCCAAGGATTTAGTGGGAGTGTTCACAGGAGATAGATGGATTGTGTGTGTTTGTAAGCACATACACAGAAGGATAGAGAGACAGAGTAACTAAGAAGGGAGAAGTTACAATGCCCAAGGCCTGCTGGGACCGTGCCCAAGGGGAGTAGGGTAGCTGAGAAGGGCAGGAGGCAGGAGGGAGGCGGCGGGGAAGGGGGTATTCATGCGACCTGTTAGAGTCAAACAAAACAAAAGGCTGCTTCCCTGGAGGCTCCGAGTTTCCAAGGCTTGACTTCTAGAATGTTGGTGCACCAGCCCACGGTGCCAGATCCTGGAGGCCAAGCAGGGCAGCCAACAACAGTGGCGGTGACCCATTTCTGCTCCCTGCTCATGCTGAGGAGAAGAAAACTCGACGTGAAGAAGGCACAAGTGACAGCGAGCGCCAGACTGCTATCTCCCTGCTGCTGCTCGGCTAATAGGAGCTATTAACTGCTCGGCCAAATTCAAGACATACTGTACTTCTCTCCAGAAATGAACAGACTCGATGGTAATAAGCTGGGCTAGTGGCCCAGATGACAGTTCTGTCATTCACTGTATTTAAGAACTAGAGGAACCCCCTGAAGCCAAAAGCCAACACGGTGTGCGCTGTCATTTTCAGAAACCGTCTGCGGTACAACAGTTTCTGTTGTTTCCACGTGACCTCTTTTTCTGAGCCGTCCTAGCACTGTGGCCCTTTGGATGGCAGCACCATGTGCCG
Source organism: Pterophyllum scalare (assembly GCA_024447675.2). Taxonomy (NCBI): domain Eukaryota; kingdom Metazoa; phylum Chordata; class Actinopteri; order Cichliformes; family Cichlidae; genus Pterophyllum; species Pterophyllum scalare. The sequence goes on from JAMQGT020014448.1 coordinate 35,859, forward strand.
ATTCAGTCTACTTCTTTGCCACCAAATTCCCAGGATCCGTGCAATAGATTTCAAAATTTCTAGAGGTTAGAGGATGTCTTCTGACCTGTATGATGCCCGACTATTGCCAACTGTTGGATTGATGGCTAAAAAAGAAGTGCACTTCTTTTCATTATGTACTAGAATCATGGTTACATGTTCCCGGGCTGGCACCTCTGAACTTTACATGCCTATACCCTGGTGACAGGTGTGGCTATAGGCATTGCTTTCAGGTTGATCATCCATGCTCAGAGGTGAGGATCACAGCAGCCTCACGCCCTTAAAAGCCTTGAGAAGACTTCTTTACATTGGCAGAAATGTTCACTCAGACTGAAGGAGGAACTGATCAGAATTCGGTGGTCAAATTATTATGCAATCACACAAATTATGATAAAACATTTCCCACAAATGTGGGATGATAAAAAGAAGTGATGGTATTTCATGACAAAAAAAGGTTAAAGGATAACTTTGATTGGACATCATATTTTTCATCAGACATATTTGTGGCCAATATTGAAGCTAAGGAACAGAGGAGAATATAGTTGCCATGTTTCACATTTAGTTGGTTTTTGAATTGATTGCGTTGAGTCATCACTGTATAGATTACATAATAAAGAGTCAGGGAGAGACGTGAAGGTAAACTGCAACTTCACTGCAAAGTGGCAATTCCAGTTTATTTAGGACCAAACACAGCGGGTCACATTTTGTACAGGAATGCATAAAGTCCGTTTACACCGACCTCCAAATTCCATTGAGTTTATTCACTTGTCTGCCCGTTGTGTACACATTTACTGTCTTTGACACAGACATAATCTCATGCCCTCTTTCCCTCTCTACTCTTTTTCAGTCTTGGTTCCTCTGACAAGACCTGTGTGCAAACCAGCAACTAGAATTCTTTCTTTACAATCGGAAATAGAAAAAAAAAAAAAAACAGAGAAACAACCCACAGGATGATAATTGTCTACCAACCAACCCACCGACTGGCCCTGACAGTACCTGATACAAAATATAACCAAGCAACGCGGGAAATTACAGCAGCATTACGCTTTTAGTGGAACTCTGGACTTATTTACACAGTCAGAGGCAGGACCCGTTTTGAGCAAAGATGGATACATTGAAAGATGAATGGATGGACAAGAGGATGCCGGGATGACAGGGAGAAGGGGGGTAAGAGGACAGCAGCAAGCAGGCATCTCTCCTCAAACCACCAAACCAGCACAGCAGCGGAGGAGGAACCGTCAACCGGAAAACCCGTCAACTGCTCCTACTTTATAAGGATGAATTGTGCAACAAATGGCTTAGAAAATCAATTGTCTAGCAAGTACAGATTCATGTCACAGTCTAATCAAACAATTAGGTTTCCAGTGAAAGCTGCAGTCCATGCTCCTGTGATGTCTGTCATCACTCAAAGCAAAGTCACAATGACCAATGCTCCTATCCCTCGGAATGACCCGAAAGCCCCCTTTCACCCTACTACTAACTAGCGAGACCATGCCAAAACTTGATTAAGGGTTGCACTACAAGCTGAATCAATTAACACTAATCTTAAATATGTGCACTATTTACCTACAAGGCATGGGAGGTAAACCAGACTTGCCTATTCCAAGTTTTAAAGAGGAAACAAACCAAGGTACAAGAATCCTTCACACGTCCTCGACCCCCATCGTTCAGTTTGACAAATCATCGGCCTCCACTCACTCTCATGTCTCCCCACACGACGCACACCCAGAAAGATCACTCAGTCTGTGCCATGACCACAGCATGTATGAAAAAACACACACACACACACACACACACACACACACACAAACATGTGCCCAGCCACACATTTAGATTGTAGTATTTATAGGTGGTGGTGTTGTGTTATTATATTTTCATTTTTTTAAGCCCAGTGAAGTCTTTCTACCTTAATTAGATACCCAAACATTGTGCACACACACACTGAAAATCACAGTGTGACTATATAATTACTGACAGTTTTCACAGCTATAGACAGCAGCTATTGGTTCCCAATTTGCCCTCTTGTAATGTAGATGAATGATTTTATTATCTCTCGTGTGTTCTCTTATTTGAATTTATTCCTTTTTTTTTGTTTTTTTTTTGGATTTGTACTATTTTATAATTGTTTTGTATTTGAATGACAGCACCTTAAAGAGAAACACAGTTAGATGCGGTATGTTGAAGCAGTGGAGACAGGGTGGTTAGCTAACCTAGGTCACGTAAGTGCAACTGCTTGCAAATTTGGGATATATGCTTATTTGCATTTTTTCCAGAGAGTTAAGGTGGAGGGGATTGATACCACTACATCAAGCAGCTGGTTGGCTTAACTTGGGTTAGTGTCGAGGCACAGGGAGAAATGGCTGGCCCGGCTCTGTCCAAAGGTAACAAAAGCACCGAACCTGCACCGCGAGTGCTCATTTTAATGATGTGATGATTTTATAGCTATATATCCATGCAAAACCTGAACAGTTTTAATAGGGTGGAGACTTGAAACCCGTTGGTCTGTTGAGTTTCAGCGAGTGACTGAAATCACCTCTGCATTTTAACCATTTAGACGCCAGCTCTGTTGTTTTGTAACAGTGAAGTACATCATGACATCCTTACTGTGAGAAGATTTCACAGTCCCAGAAAGAACAGCATTTGAAAGTAATCCACTTGGTAAGTCCCCGTAGACTGTATTTAAAAGATGGACAATAGCCATAGCTGTGATGTCATCCATTGGTAATAAAAAATAAACATGTAATGATGACGACTTTGGTTTAGCAGTCGGGACTATAAATTCATTAGGAAAGTGCTTATTGAGGTCAGAAATTAGAAGTGACAAGTCATTTCCTCATAGCCTTCTATGCAATCCGACCACTTTTTCAGCAGGAGGCGCCCCCTGCTGACCTTTAGAGTGCAGGGAAGTCTTCACTTTTCAGCCCTGGGGGGGATACCTCCCCATCCAATGGTGTGCACATATTTGATTAGCTACCACAGCACCATGCAGGTTTCCGTTGCATTTGTTAGCCTGATTCTAGCGCGTGGGAACTACCTTGACTAATTCACATGAACGAGGGGCCTTTGTTGGCTTTGAACAGAGCCAGACTAGCTGCTTCCCTGGTTGTGATCTGGATGTTAAACTAACCTAACTGGCAGCTAGCTGTAGCGCCCTATTACCACGAGTGGCATTAATCTCCTCAACCATCAAATCAAACAAGCATATTTTCCAGTTTTTTTCCATTCACGCAGTTTGCTTGTTCTCCTGTAGGACAACACAATGCAGGGTTTTGACAATCACAGGAAGCTTATTTTTCTGGGAACTGACCCTCTCAACTGTAGTGGTCAGGAAAAAAAAATAGTTGCACCTACTGTTTAGATCCAGGTACAGCTGCTGGTGATGGTGATGATATATGAATGATAGAAAACAGAACCGAGGAGGGAAGGTTGCTGAAGCTGGGACCCAGAGTAAAGGAGAGAGTAGCTCTTCTTCCTGTCTCCCTAAAGTTTACCCTGTTGTTTACACTCCCAGACGAGCCGCTGCTCCAAGAGCAGAGGGGGCCACACTGCGGAGCAAAATGAATATGTGACATATCTGGCTGTTTTCGGAGAGAGGGGACGAGGGCCCGAGGCTTAGCAGTAGGAGGGCTCACAGGTGTGCCCGTTGGAATGGATCAGGTAATGCTTGGTAGTGTTGAATATAGCAATCCCACAACACACGCATACACACGCACACACACCAGCACTCCCCCCTAAGCTATTGTGAATGGAAGAGCCCTTACAGATCAAAAAAACTGCACTAATACAATCATGCCAGCCAACCTTGTCTTTTTTTTTTTTTTTGTAATGGTTACAATAGATCGACCACCACTTAGTATTTCAAATCAGTGGATGTATTACTGGGATGGAATCACACTTGTAGAGCACAGATCGCCACTTCTTTTTAAAAAAAAACAAAAACACAGACTTATGAAGACCATTCACTACTAACACCCCCACCCCACCCCAATGCCCAACTGAGGTCAAAGGGAAGTCTTAAAGATAGACAATCTGAGGAGGCCTTTATGCTTTCAATCATTATCTATAAATATACACAGAATCAGCCCGCACACATTCAGCCCGATTCCTATTAAAAGCTAGTCACCCATCCAACCTCACAAAATAACTGGACTGCCTGGCCATGTTCTTCACTGCAGGGAAAAGCGCGACATAGCTGGCCAACCGATGGCGATCATCTCATCAGCTTCGTAGAGAGATCTAGCTCCGCTGAGTAAGACATTAACGACGGCTAAAGGTGATTTCTTTTCTAATCTATGGAAGTGCCTCTGTATTCCCATTATGCAATTTGTCAAACATGAATTCAGGTTCTTTTTCTCACATATAAGCTATAGTGAAGGGTGAAAAAAAATTTATGTCAGGAGGGGGAAAAAAACGGTGACAGCTCACTAGATAATCGCAAGCATCTTTATATATAATACACATATATATTTATAGATATATACTTTTTTTATTTGCAAGATAAGCTCTGTGGCAGTCTAGTTATTTTTTGAAGCATGGCGTACATCGCACAGTCATAGGATGCATCTTGGAAAAAACACACACGCACACACACACACACACACACAACAAAAAGCTGATCTGAGGTAAAGTACCAGTTTCTAAACCCGCTCACACCCGCATTAAAGAACATGCAAGGATCGCAAACACAACAGTAGATACGTAGACAACAAGTGATGATGACGTAGTTGAGGATTTTAAAAAAAAAATCGAGCAGATTAGGATTTGTTGTTTTCTTTCTTGTCTTGATGGGAAGTATTGTTCTTGAAACTAAATGATGTATGTCGATTGAGCCATGTGCAATGCCTTGGTAGAGGAATTGTGTTTGTTTGTTAGCGATTGTTTGAGGGTGTCACGCAAAAAGAGGGAAACCCTCTTCTTTTCTTCTTTTTTTTTTGGGGGGGGGGGTGTTTTCAAGTCCACCAGCTCCAGGACTCTAAATACGAGAGTGGCGAGAAAAAAGAATCCCAGTCTTTGTAAGTAAGTGTGGGGAAATTATTTTAATTTCCTTTTGTTTTTTCCTTTCATGAATCTTTTTTTTTTCATTTCTATTCATTTGTTTTCAAAAATGTGGGAGGGCTGAAGGAACAATTTTGCAACTCGTAAAATATATATCACTATGAAAACTGGTGCTTTCATAAAAGAATAAAGTACATTCAGTCTCTATTATACATAAATAATAATAAACAAGAACTAAGTGTTATCATAAAAAGCAAATTTTAGGAAATTGTGCGTTATTCTATTTCTCTTTTTGTATTTACCGAGGGAGGGGGAGAGGTTCTTTGTATGAAAAGGTTGTTGTGACAAAAGGCATTTTTCCTCCCCGAACCTTAGCGCCACTGCGGGGAAACCAACAAACAAACACAATTATGTCAGATCTTGTAAAAAAAAACAAAACAACTTTTTGTTCTCCATCATGTTGTATCCAACACATGTGAATCTCGCGTGGGACAAAGACAAGATCTTCCCCGATTTTGGGAGATGCACAAGTATGGATTCCCCAGTTTAAACCGTGGATGATGGCGTCTGTAGAGAAAAAAAAAAAGTTTTATTTTTTGTTTCTGTTTTTTTGTTTTGTTTTGTTTTGGGTGTAAATGTCTATTTGCTTCAAAAAGAGGGAATTAGCGGCCTCTGTCTGGCTGGGGGGGCGGGGGGTGCTGTCATCAATTTAACAACAATGTGAACCCTGCCCCCCTACCCCCACCCTGCACACGAACACACACACACGTACATGCACACACACACACACAACCCCCCCCCATCCTCCTCCCCCAACCCCCCCCCTCCCCACCCGCTGTAAATGATTATAAATATTTGTTTGGTGATGTAGTGTTATAGACTCAGAGCATCTTTAAAGGTTGTCCCTAAAAAGTGCCTTTTGTTCACAGATTCCATCTTGTAATCCTGAGTGCCCATCTCAAAAGAAAAAAAAGTCCCCTCCTTCATGCTTCTATATCTTTCTCTTCCTCTTCTTCGAAGCTCTTTCAAGCAGTATACATAGTACTAAAGGAAATTGGTGTGATTTAGTTCCTCTTTTTATTGTTGAATAATTAAGGAAAAGTGTAAAAACAAACAAAAAAACAAAAAAAAGCTATTTTCTGTCTTGCTTCTCTTCCTCTGTATCTTGTCGTCTGTCTCTCTTGGACACTGGAGTAGTCTGTAGCCGCGTAACCTTCTCCCTCTCCTCCCCCCCTTCCTTTTCTCCCTTTCTCTGAATGGCGGGGTTTAAAAAAAAAAACAAACAAACAAAAAAAAACAACAAAAAAAAAGAAGAATACGCAAAGATTTTTTTTTTTTTTTTTGTCTGAGCAGAATGCAGTTAGCTCACATGTTATTCTTGTCTGTACGCTTCACATTGTATTACCATACCCATCTTCTTCAGCTTCTCCATTCAAACAGCTAATGTAAGTGAACAAGTTACACCACAGGGCTCTGGGCTGTGCTGAGGAGAAGGGCAAAGGACTAAAAAAAAAAAAAAAAGAAAGAGTGGTTTTCACGACCCCACCCGCCCCACACCGGCGGAGGGATAAAGGCACTCACGGGAATGTCATTGGGCTTTAGGCGAGGGTGATAACCAGTAGGACTGCTAGTGTACGCTGGTTTGTTCATTTGCCTTTTGTATCGATTTTTTTTTCTTTTTTAACAGAATTTGAAATTTGCCTTTTTTAAATTATGTTGTCGCTGCAAGTCTTAGGACGATGCGTCGAGACCTTCAGTTATGCACCTTTCTAGCGGTTGAACGAGACCAGAAAAAGAAAAAAAAAACATGAAAAATGAGTCGAAGCACCTTAAAAGCAGAGCGGTTCCACAGCACAGAGATTCAGATTCAGATTCAGCACAATCCTTACAAACGTGACTTATTGATTCATCGCCATCGACCAAAGTCAGATGGTTCCAAAACCTCTGAACATTAGTTGTAAAGCACCGTGAGGTTCCACCAGCAAAATCAAGCAAAAGGAGGAAATTTAAAAAACAGTATATGCAACGTTTTCATTTTTTTTCTCCCATCAAGCAAATGAAGCCAGCAGCAGTATTATCAATGAAGCCTTGACGAGTGAAAGCGCCACAGCTGAGAAGCCATATCAGAGACGAACAGGTCGCACAGAGCAGAGTTTGTGTGTGTGTGTGTGTGTGTGAGAATGTGTGTGTGTGCTTTTGTTGAGAGAGGGTGTCTGCGGTGTCTGACCCCTGCAGCATTCGGAGAGCCCAGTCGGACCCTGTGGCCCAACGTCAGCGTTTTGTTTTCTTTTTCTTTCTTTGTTTTTAAGTTTTCTCGGTCAGTTTCTAACAGGTTTTCTTAGGATGCTGGGCCGTGTTTAGCGATATAGCGACTGAGCCCGCAAGCCAGACTAACCCCAAGCCCCATCGACCTTCAACCCCGCCCGCCACTCCCCCTTCTTCCCCTCTGTCAGAGCAGCGTCCCATCCTCAGATACACCTCCCAGAGCCCATGGTGAAATGCATGTGTTAATTACAGTTTCTTTTCCATAATAATAATTAAAAAAAACAGTTTGAAAAGAGCAACACCTTTACTTGATTGAATAAAAGGATGTTCTTGACTGTATCCTGCCCGTGTCCGCTGTCTTTATTACTGTGTCCTGTTAAGTGCTGAAAGAAATACTTTTGGATGCAGCTACCAAGGTGTCACCCTGGCGTTTGTGAAGTCCCACTACGAAGCCTCAAGCATTTACGCTGCTGTTATGCTGTTTTTTTTTTTTTTTAAACCAGATGTGGCCAGATGTGTCACTGCCAACGAGCATACCCTGGCCCTCTTTTCTCGTAAAATGACCAAAATGTGCACAGCAGAGTTGATGTTTTATTCAGTCTGACCCAAAATGAGTGGCTGAGCCCATAAACTCATCGGGGAGATGTTTACAGAGGTCTGGTCAGAGGGACGTTTTCCCATAGACTTCTGTAAGACTTAAAGTCTTTATGCAGCCACAGGTATTGCCTCCTGGTGGCCATTAGAAAGACTCCTGGTTTATGGTACTTCCTCATTGGCTTCACTTTCTGGACCTAAAAGCTGCAAGCATCTTTTATACTGTCTGTGGATTGATTTGATTGATGTGTTTCTACCATTTAGTTCTTGGTACGGCAATTACTTATAAACACAGGTAATCTTTCAAATACTGCTAATCAGTTCTAAGCAGTCATAGGAAAGCAAAGTTTGGGAGCCACCTTGAAAAATTGAGAGCAACTATGACATCCAGCTCCTTTGAGGGCTGGATGTCAAAAACTGATTCAGCTTGTGCCGTAATGTGGCTTGGCAGTGTGTATACTCCACATGTGCCTGTGTGCACTCCCAGCAACATCTGGATGTGTTCCCAATCAGGCAGTGGATGGTGTGCCGGGGGGTGGGGGGGGTCTCCTCCTAGACATGGATCAAGACATAAGTGAGCTCCTGCACAGTCTGTCACACTATTTGGGCAGCATTAGATGAACCAATACATAACATCCCGGGAATGTGAGGGCCAGTCAGTGTCATCAATGCTTTCATCATCCAGGAACTATCGACACACTCTGGCTACATGAGGCTGTGTCCTGCACTAGCACGCAGTGACAGTGGATCTGAGGATTAGTGGAGGTATGTGCAGCCCTCTAAGGGCCATCAATGACCCACTGCCAAATCAGTCATGCTTGATGATGTTGCAGACAGGATAACGTTTTCCCCAATCAGTTCTGGTGCTCTTAGTGAATGCCAATCAAGATGTGCAATGCTGGTCTATGAGCACAGGTCCCACTAAAGGATATTAGGCCCTCGTGCCACTGGAGGTCATCTTGTAGGGCTCTGGCAGTGCTCCTCCTGTTCCTCCTCGCACAGAGGAGCAGATACCGGTTGTGCTGGTGGGTTTGTGATCTTCTACGGCTCTGTCCAGCTCTCTTCAAGCAACAGCATGAGTTCTTTTTGGGGTCATCTTGTTTCCTCTCCAGTGCACCTGTTGTCACTTTCATTTGCACCAAAGCAGGAGAAATTGATTCACAATGGTTTATGTTTTCTAACTGGACATGTTGGTATTCCTGAAATTTAGTCGACTTTATCTTGTACTGGGATTTTTTTTGAGCAGTTAACTAAGTATAACACCACGTTTAAAGGGCATAAAGTAACTGTAACTGAGTAACTACTTGGTATGGCACTTCCGTCCTTTTAAGTGATGCCAAAAGAGTAATGCTGTAGTCATTAATAAATGAGTAGTTACTGTTTTGGTCAACGTTAATCTGGACTGACTCCTTAATTAACAGATAACCAAAAACTGCCACCTAATAATTTACTGCTATACTACAAAATCCTGCATCAAGAGCAGATAAGGAAGTGCTGATAAACGTACCATTATCTGTCAAGATGTTTCTGATTTGTTTTTCAGTTTTTAAAAACAAACCAAGTTTGTGCAACAAAGTCCTGAATTTGTGACTTCCATAGCTTCCACTTCACAACAGTCACTTATATTATAAAGGTAAAAACCCTACAATTATACAGAGAAAAGACCAATAATCAGACGACCCCCTATGAACAAGCACTTGGTGACAATGGGAAAGAAAAACTTACTTTTAACAGGAAGAAACCTCCGGCAAAACAAGGCTCAAGGAGGGTCGGCCATCTGAGAGCCAAAGATTAATATTAAGATATGAGTAAATGCAGAGCAGTGTATACACACAGAGAGTGAAAACAGGTGAGTGAAGAAGAAACAGTCAGTGCATCATGGGAACCCCCCAGCAGCCTAGGCCTATTGAAGGATAACTAAGGGGTGGTTCAGGGTCACCTGATGCAGCCCTAACTATAAGCTTTATCAAAAAGGAAAGTTTTAAGCCTAATCTTAAAAATAGAGAGGGTGTCTGTCTCCTGAATCCTAACTGGGAGCTGGTTCCACAGAAGAGGGGCCTGAAAGCTGAAGGCTCTGCCTCCCACTCTACTCTTAAGTATCCTAGGAACCACAAGTAAGCCAGCAGTCTGAGAGTGAAGTGCTCTATTGGGGTGATACGGTACTATGAGGTCTTTAAGATAAGATGGGGCCTGATTATTCAAGACCTTGTATGTGAGGAGAAGAATTTTAAATTCTATTCTAGACTTAACAGGAAGCCAATGAATTGATGCTAATATGGGAGAAATATGCTCTCTCTTTCTAATTCCTGTCAGTACTCCAGCTGCATGAAACCATGTTTCTAAAATTTGTGGAGCTGAGGACAAGTACTTTTATCTGAATTTAGAAGCAGGACATTAGAGGTCATCCAGGCCTTTGTGTGTTTAAGACATTCCTGCAGTTAAACTGATGTGTGTCATCTGGCTTCATGGACACATAAAGTTGGGTATCATCTGCATAACAATGACAATGTATGCAATGCTTTCTAATACTGCTTAAAGGAAGCATGTATGATGTAAATAAAGTTGGTCCTAGAACCCTGTGGAACTCCATAATTAACCTTAGTGTGCGAAGAAGACGCCCCGTTTACATGAACAAATTGGAGTCTATTAGACTAATTGTACTGAAGTGTGGGAGTGGCGCGGTGGGTAGGCGCTTGCCTTGCAGCTGGTGGGTTGCCGGTTCGAGCCCCTGTTCCTGCGCTAACATTGTGTCCTTGGGCAAGACACTTAAATCACTTTGCCTATTTAAACAGTAGCACTGGTCTCTGGCTGCATGACCACAGACGCATGTCTCTGGAGGAGTGACCTGGAACACTCATTTCATTGTGTGCACAATGAGTTGAATCTAACATCTAATTTAAATATGATTCAAACCACTGCAGTGCAGTACCTTTAATACCTATGGCATGCTCTAATCTCTGTAATAAAATGTTACGGTCAACAGTGTCAAAGCTGCACTGAGGTCCAACAGGACAAGCACAGAGATGAGTCCACTGTTAGAGGCCATGAGAAGATCATTTGTAACCTTCACTAATGCTGTTTCTGTACTGTGACGAATACTGAAACTCTTCAAATAAACCATTCCTCTGCAGATGATCAGTTAGCTGTTTTACAACTACTCTTTCAGGAGTTTTTGAAAGAAAAGGAAGGTTGGAGAAACTCTGTCTGTGGAGATGTAAAGACGGCAGTTTCTTATCCTAACCTGCTAGAAAAACTGAATAAACTGCACAAATCCAGATTTATCAATAAGACACTTAGTGGTGATTACATTAAAGGGATAGGTGCAAAGCAAGGTTTAACATCTTTAAACATTTCTACTTTCACTTTGCCAGGAGGTGATTGATGAGGAAAAAAGGGCAATTTTATGGATATAAATACATCTACGACACAATTAAGTACAAAAATAGCCGGGATCCTTTCTGCTCCTTTTAAAGACACTATTAGTTTCCTCACACCTTGTGGTTATTGGCATCTAACACATTTTGGTTCAACCCTCTCCATTATTCCTAGATGCAGTAGGCAGGCGTGTTGGGTGAAAATCAAAATCAGTCTAAGCTGTAAGTCTTTTAGACTGGTGATTATGTCAGTGCTGTTTTGCTTATTTTTCAAATATTTTGAGTTACTTCTGTAAATTACTGAATCAGATGTATTTACAGATAGATTTTGGAGTGAGATAAGCAGCTCAGGTAAATGTGTAAATGTGACACGAGTCTCTCAGCCTTTTATTAACTGCAAACTGGACCACGTTAATCCACTAGAGGGCACCTCCTAACCAGGTGAGTGTATGATTTGTACAGCGAGTGAGAGCCATGTTCATGCAAATGAGACCCAGAGTCAGAGGCCTGAAAGACTGCTGATATTTAATGTAGCACAGCATAGTCTAAGATCATGTTGATGCTGTAGGACAGTCGTCAGTATAAACTGCCTTCACACACACAGAATGAGACTGCAGTTAACAGTTACGATCTCCTCATGGACCCACATTAAGCTGACCTCTGCATTACATACAGTTGCCACATATCCCCACCTCACACAGCACGAACCAGGGCCTCGTTCTCCACATGTGGATGACCCGAGTTGTTCAGGTTCGCTGATAATTTGATGCAATTCCTGGACTGTTTTGATTCTTTGAAGCTGGAGTCATGTAATCCCACATTTGTACTCATTTTCTGATACGAATGTTTCAATAAAAAGCAGTAATTGTCTTTAATCTTAACTGTATCTATGCAAAACAACCCATGAAAAGATAAGACATCAAAATGACAGTTTATCCTTTTAACACTAAACTCCTAAAATAACCTGCAGAACTATTTAAAGCTACTGTGCTGATTGTAGTTCCAGCTCCAGCTTCACGCACTGAGAACTTCATCCGAGATAAACACATAATCAGTCCTCAAACCGCATTCAAAGAACCAAATAAGCTGCGTGACAATTCACAGACGTTTTAGCCTGAGAGCAGCACGTTAGCTCGTTTCAGTCACCTACACATGCGAAAAACAGGGCCTGGGTCAGCAGTTTTTAATCATAGGAAGCTTCATAACACAGTAATATGTAGTGGGTAATTAGCCCATGTGCACATACAGTGGGGATGATGATGATAGATTAGATCTGTTCCTCACGTTGCTCCTCATCAGCTGCTTTGTGTGCAATTGTAGCCTTTGATCCAACCCGTGCTCGCCTCTGTGTGTCTATCAACACTACTGCTGAAGTTTGAACCTCATGATGGGGGCGGGTTCGCAAAGACTAACACCTCAAACGAGTAAATAAGACTCAAGTTTAGTGGGGGGGGGTTTCTTAATGCTAACAGACTATACATCACACATGGTAAAAGCAGGCAGGCTGATCAGATTTTAAAGGGAACTCGAGCCACCCGTCCTCCAGCAACACTACAAACACACTGTTCTTCTGTGCTGCCATCTTAGGCTCAATTTTTTTTTTTTTTTTAGCATCTGAAAGCTCATTTAGAAGGAAATTCAAACAAAAAGAAACTTTTGGAAACACCCTAGACATGTTATTACAATGTGCAATAATAGTAATCAGACAACTTTAAGGTTGCTCATTCTTAATGGGTATCATCCATCATGCGCACTTCTAGCTCTGTATTTTTATTCTTGGACTCCAGCAGAGCAGCTATGCATGACTCACAGCTCAAAATAATCCTTCTCTTATATTAGGCCTTGGTAAAGCCCCTCAGTTCATCTGTGTAATGCAAGCCATTTAAAATCATCTTCCTTGAAACCAACTTTTTTCTAATTGGCTGCCTCCCCCTGAAACAGTAGGTTTGAATAGCAGGTGGGTGGGGCTGCTGTGCTCGAGGGATATCCCCTCTCTGTGACATCATACAGAGCCAAGAGTAGAAAAAATTGCCTGAAACTGATGATTTAAAGCAGTCTGAAACCTGCACTTCTGGCTCTTGTAGATTCCGTGTACATACACTGACTTCATTATTTGAAACATAAGCAGGGAGGATAACGGGTCTTCTCACATACCGTGGATCAGATATTAGTGAACTACAAGACCCACGTTCATTAGACTGGAGAAATTCTTTAAAATGTGAATTTGTTGCAGTAGGTCACGCATCGCTAATTAACTTATTTTTCCTTCATGATTGTCAGTTTAGTTGTCGGTCTCCTTGAAAGTTTACTTCAGCACAACTGCCGAACAGCAGCAGCTGCGTTAATTTAAAGACTCATCGGTATGAACAACTAATGCAAAGCCATGATGACCTGGAACTGTATAAGCAATGTTACACAATCGGGTGAACTGCACACATGCAAACCAATGTGCCACTATTTGTTTGATTTTTTTGTATCACCTAATCCTAGACACACAGATAAACAAACACACACACACACACACACACACACACCTGCCACCATAAATTGTAGTCGTGTTCTTAAAGGCCTTATAAAGTACACCATCGTAAAATGTGACGTGCCACAGCAGATATTTATGAGTAGTGTTAATTAGCACCAGAAGCTATCAGCACACATTAAAATCCTTAGATGTTTGAGCAGGCAGGCACAGCGTTTGCAGGGATTCTGGATGGGCAGTACAAAGTGAGGAACAGGATGGCCAGATACTCATTTGTCAGTTTAGTTTTCATTTGGGCTGACGGTTCCCGGCGACGTCACGTCAGACACACAGCACGAACCAGTCCATTTATGTAAAATGGTACGCCCCCGACTTTTGGCTTACAAAGGTACACACAAGCAGTTTAATACGCATAGACACACACATACATACACACACACACACATGCGCGCACACACACAGATTATGTGCGGTGAGGAGAAATGTGCTTCCATACAATCCAACTACAGCATTAACAAACTTAGAGAATGCGAGATCGATTACTTTTTCAGCTTAACTGTATCGCATCCATCTACACAGGCATACGTGGACACACGCAGACACGAGCACACACTCGCTGCCCCGCCCCACCTCGTCCCTCCCGCCCCCTCCCTAATGTTCACAAAGCGCGTCTAAAATCAAATTATAGATCTCCCCTAAACAAACCCCACACATTCCATTGGAATTCACGTGGATTTCATAATTCTTCCACACTTTTTTTTGTTGTTAAATCCACTCCGACCTCTGACAAGCCCGACCTTCCTGCACACAACCTCTGACTGTGTGTACTTTCAATCCCTCCGAAACCTAAACCCGCCCCGTCTCCCATTCCCATCCCCCTGCCCCGCCACCCCTCTACTCCCACCCCCCTCCACCCTTCTCCCATCACTGGCTCTCCCCCCTCCTGTTGGGTTGAGCTGAGGTTGTACAGTAAAATTTGGGGGTGCAGTCTTTATGCTGAGCTGAAGAGGGGTGAAGGGTCGGAGGGAGGAGCAGGAAGGCAGTGATCCTCAGCTGTTCAGTCATCTTCCAGTCCCTGGTTGAGGAGAAAGTTGGCTGCCAGGTTCTCGTTCTTCTCGCAGGCAAAGTAGGCCTGAATGACCAGAGCCTCAGGGAAACCCAACGCTTTTAGCTGCTCGGTTGGAAATGATGTCCGAGCAGGGAAGAGGAGACAAAGATGGAAAAAAGAGCTTTTAATAACAGAATAATAAAAAAAAAAACAACAAATAACCGATGCTCAACCTTTAACTCATCACTCACCCTTTCAATAGCTTCCTTCTCCTGAGGTGTAACCTGGATGTAGTTGACAGGTGCACCCTCCTCTCCTGCTGCCCCCATCTCTCCAACCTCCGGTGCATCTCCCCCCTCACCCACTGGCTCATTTAACATCTGGATAAACAGCTCCTGATGCTGACTGATTTGCTGGGTGGGAGAGACAGATACAACTGAAAAGAGGTGCACAGACAGCCACCAGGAGAATTAACCTAAACGATTCCACAAAGCATCATCCACGTGCACGGACTGTGATACCTGCAGAAGTTGAGGATTCTCCCGCCCTAGTTGCTGGAGGAGAGCGGGAAGCAGAGCAGGGTTCTGCTGGATGGCCTGTCTCATGTGCAGGAACTGGGGCTGGGTGCGCAGGAATGCAAGTGGGTTATCTCCTAGAGCACAAAAAGAATGGGCATTAGTCCATTAGTCAGAGCTCACTGCTACAATTGTACAGCAGAGCTTTTAGAAACAAAGTCAACTGTGTTTCCACTTCATTCAAGCTTGTCGTGTCACTAGTTTTATCAACACAAATGTTGGCTTGTGAGAAAATATTATTCTTATGTGGCAACAAACTAATATTAGTCAAAATGCCAGATTCCTCTGCTCGCCCTCCACAGCCGCCGATGGCTTTGTCCACTGACATTTTCACTGATAAAGTTTCTAAGCTTCAGTGTTTCCTGCAGGAAATCTGTGAGAGCCTGCAGCTGCGACCTGTGTGTGTTTGGCCTTACTTACACAATACTGCAGCACTCTCCACCCATACTGCTAGTCGCTTACTGTGTGATGGCACAGACTGAACAGCTGGGCCGCATACATTCAGATCCATAAGTATCTGGACCATTTTTTGTAATTTTGCCTCTGTACACCACCAGCTGTTTTTAAAAAAATCAAATCTTTCATCTGCTCAATCTGCCATGAAACCACGAGGGAACAGGCCTTACGGGAACACGAAACACACAAGCCACAATCAGCTGTTTGAGAAATACAAAGAATGTAGATCCAGTTTTACAACTATCGCCAAAAACCTGCTGCTGCACAACCTCCTTCACAGCATGCAGAAACATACAAAATATATTAAATACTGAATCACTGTATTCATAAACATCTAAAACCCTGCTAAAGAAGGGTGTGCAAAAAAGAAAGTTAATAAATAAAAGGGAAACTTTATATAATGTTCGTGACGAGTCCTCCCCTAATAATCCCAAACAAGATGTTACAGACTTGAACAAGCACGTGTCCTGCATATTAAAGAGTGTATTTGAATACATGTATCGAGATTAGGGCTGCAACAATTCCTCGAATAATTCGATTATAAAAAAAAAAAAATCCTCGACACAAATTTGTTGCTTTGAAGCTTCGTTTAAACTCTGCAGCTCAGGTGTCTCCGTGTCAGTGGAGCGTTTCACCCACACTAGCAGCATTAAAGCTCTCCGTCGCTGCGACGCTGGAAAATCCACCCTTTAACACCAAGTGGATCATCACTGACCTGTTTTTTCAGGCCTCAATTTCTAGATTGTCATGAGCCCCAGTTTGCTAGCGGGCACTGCCATTAACATTGGCGACCGTTCGTTAACGTCAGGAAACAACACCCCACCCCCCGTCGCCCGTTCGGTACAGAGAGGCTCTGTCAAAATATTTTTTATGTTCTAATCTCTGATTAGCGACTAAAGTAGACCTGCAATAGAAACATATTTAGGAGGATGCTTGTGAATACAAAGAATTACAACATTTAGCACAAGCAGCCCCCAGTTTGTCAACAAAAACACTGATAACACAACAGCAGCAGTTTTGCGTGCAGTCTGCACACACGCATCAGGCACAAAGAGGCGGAGCCATTACTGATAAACAGCTGGAGGTCCTTCATCAACCACCTGATCAGCAAGTGTTAAAGAAAAGAGAACTTTGTAGCAGCTCCATCACCGCCGTTTGTTTCACGCAGTATTTCTTATCAGATTACTCAATTAGTCAATGGAATAATCAATAGAATACTCAACTGCTGCACCCCTAATAAAGATCCATAACGAGTCTCCCGACATGTCCTGGTAAACTAATTGGCAGTCAGAAAGAGGGAACAGGCGATCAGAAGTCTTCACAGAGTGATGAAAGTGCAGGTTTGATGGCACCCAACAGGTTTAACAACACTTTATTCAACACTGAGCTGGAGAAACACTTAGCCACTAATGAGTCACGATGAGTCATCTTGCAGTGACAGTTATTTGTTGGAGCTTTGGCTGCACCCTTGCAGCAGTCACATATTCCAGGACTCTTGAATAATCTGAGTTTTGACATAAGGGGCACGAGTTACCATCCACTGTTCATTTAAAATTTTTAAATCCATCAAAGTTTACACAGCATTAATTACTGTGATCTGCTTCGCACAGTTGAGAGAGACACAAACACACTTGACACCATGGGAGTTTTCAGATCACAACAAGTCAGGTGCCCTACCTTCTGCTACAGATGGAGGTTCTGTGTGTCCAGATGCGGGAGCCTGCACTGGGGGATTACTCTCCTGGACTGGGCTGCTGGGGATACCCTGGAAACAACAACAACACCACAACTGTCAATCACACCCACAAACACTTAAGCAGCTGAAGAGCATTAGAGTCATTTTTCAGACTGGAACAGCCCCCCCACCCCCTTAATGTGAATTCCGTGTTAAATGTGTGAAGAGACCAAGCGTGCTCTGTGAGTTATGCGTCAACTATTTTCTATGGCAACACATATTTCAATATTTATACACCACAGATCAACAGTTAACTGCCACAACCGCTGCCATACACTGACAGGCATGTTTGACAATTACAATTATTATAATTGTGTATTCTGAATAAAAGTTCAACTTGCTGGTTAGAAATTATTAACATGACATTTAAACCTCAACCTGCTCTGAACAATCCAGTTTTTGATCAATGTCTACTGACGTGTCCATCTCATGTTGTTGTTTTCTTAAAAAGGATGAAAACGAATAATCACAAAATATTGAGGTTTCTCACATGATGTCATGTGCACACTGCTCCAGATCTGTCCACTACATTGGACAGGAAACAACCACGGAAATGTGCATTCCCCAACTGGTTGGCAGTCGTTCCGGGAGGTTTCTGACTCTTGCTGGATGAAATGGGTTGCAAAGATGCTACACCAACAACCTCCCACTGATTGCTTTGGCTGCCAGCAGATTTCCACATTTGCCTGTAGGTTCCCCATGTTTGTCCGCAAATGCTTTAACTACCAATCGAGTGGCAGTAAGACATGAAGGTTCACCTGCAAAGTCAAAGTTGTCCCTAAGTGCTGCAGCAACATGTTTCAAAAGGTGCAACTTTCACTTTGAAGGCACATGGTTTCCATTTCCAGTTTGTGTTGCACTTCAAAACAGCTCAGCGAGTAGCTGGACAGTGTTCGTAGACAAGTCAGTCCCTTTCATTTAAACTACGACAACTGTTCCAATGACCAAAGCAATCACAAGGAATCTTTTGCCAACTGGTTTGGAAATGCACATTATTCCCTAGTGACAGGTGGTTGCCAAGAGGTTACTGAGCAGTCTGTAGGCCTGCGAGACTGACGCGTTAGCAGTCATTTTCCCTGCAACTGCCATCACCCTCCAGCAACCAGTCAGGTAATACTCATCTTTCCCCTCATGACCAATGGTTGCCAGATGGTCTCTAGGCCTGTGTGAGTTGTGCCTCATTCACTTGATCCTACACTGTCACCCCGAGTGTCACACACCCCAAATGGCAGACAAGTGAAGGTCACATGGTTATTGGGCACGTGTCTGCAAAACCTCAATACTTTTGCGGCCTGTCTGAGTAAAGTCCGTGTGGGGGAAACACTGAGGGTATCTGTTGGTCTGATTTGAAATTAGAGCTTAATGCAACTCTAACATTTGCAGAGATGCTCTTTTACCGCAACTGTTTTTAACAGACCAGCACGTCTTTTGTTGGAGGGCCCCACTGTGTGTGTGGTGGCGAGCACTGTGAAGAGTGAGCCTTTCATACATACAAAAACAGACTGAAGGAGGTGCACTTATGATCGCTGTGGCTAAATCACGCATCTCTGTATGTAAACATCTCCCCTCCTGTCTCCACCTCACCACCAACAGAACTACTGTGATCTCATGCAGTATGCATTTTGGAGAGTGAAGATCACCACCTTGACTAGTTCATGTTAACCCCCTCCCCTTTGTGTGTGTGTGACATACAGTAAGAAGGTACTCCACGGCTCTGTGGGGGTTGTTGAAACTGGCCCGCAGCGCAGCCACCACTCTCTCCCTTTCATAGCCCATAGACATGATCTCCGTCAGCATCGCTTCATACTCCGCTCCAGTCACTGAAACCAGAAACCATTTCAAACAAAAGTTATAGGTTTGTGTGTGGTTCAGTGTTTTTTTTAAATTATTTTTATTCTTTATCCACTGAAATGTATTCAAACTTAAGAGACTGTTTTTATAGACAAGTTAAATCTACTTCTACAATCCAGTCCACCATCTTGTGATTCTGAGCCTTTACCATGAAAACATATTTAAGCAGAGTTTTGACTTTGAAATCTCAGCAAACTTTTCCTCAAAGCATGAGTTAAAATAGAAACATTTCACGTAGTCACTTCCCTCTCTTATTATGCACATAAAGTAGGAGGGAACCAAATGGGAATCCCCCGTTACTCTGTGTGGCACAACAAGCGATGGCCTGCGTTTGTCACATCCTAAATATAGAAATGGCATGTAGTACACTGCAGCCTGTAAAGTCACAGTTTTACAATAGTAACAACTTCTGGTAGTTCATGTAAGCCTCACACAACAGTCAACTGTCTGTCTCTGTACAGTTTACTTCTAACAATCTATTTCATTAAGACAGGCGGCAGCTGTTTTTATCCATCCTGTGATGTAAATCTGATAGCGTGCTTTACCTACCCAGCGTTGAAGATGCATCCAGGCCCTGACTACCACCACTGGAGCTACAAAATATGAGGGTGGAGAAAAGAAAAACAGACATTAGACAAGTTTCCTGTGATTTCACGGTGAACAGAGGCTGTGAGAGGGGCACCAGGCAATGCTGATAGAGCTTGTTCTCTTCCAATTAAAAAAAAAAAAAATCATTAGAGGCAATAATTAAACTAGAACTTTGAGAAAATTGTAAAACCAAATAGGCAAGAAAATTCAAAACTACAACTGTATATTTTACCAGGGCCTAAGATGTTGACTTTTGACAAGTCTTTGACTTCTTTAAATGTGCAACATTTTTAATTTATTAGACTTTTTATTGCCAAATCAAAATGCAGTTTAAAAAAAAATAAAACCTTCCCACTTTCTTAGTCATTTCTGTGTGAATGTTCTGTGACGGATTTTCCATGGCAAGTCCAAAAATCTAAATATTCACTCCCAAGCACTTTGCCTCAATGCCCTTCTTAAACTTCCTTACAGTGTTATCAGTGTCAGCCAAGGGAGTCCACTGATCACTGGTGTCAGCAGATGGACAACTCGCAGAACAACACAGCTTTCACAAAACTGGTGTAGCTTCAGAAAATATTTTACCAGCAACCACACTGGAGAAGAAGCAAATTCAGATTAGCCAGGAAGCTGCCACGTCAACTGGCTCATTTAGCAGGTAAGCTAATGTTAGCCAACATCTGCTAAAAGGAAAACCAGTTTTAACTAGTAAAGCCCGTACAGCCAAATGTGAACGTGACCTGTCAGGGAAAACCTAGGGTCAAAATTAGCAGTGCACTTAATTCATGGAGGTCCCCCAAGTTGGCTTTCGGTTCATGTATCATAGCTTAATTGTAACACCAGTAGTTACTTTCATTATTAGTTAATCTGCCCAATTAATTTCTAACAACCAATGGTGGTGCATTTATATGTCCAAAACCCAACAAATATCCACTTAGCCAACTTTCTGAGTATAATAAAGAGAAGCATAGTCGAGAAGTAGTGCATATTTGATTTGTCTGCTTGGAAGAAGAAAAAAAATAGAACGAGTAATAACTTTTGACTGTAATTTCCCACCAATCTATTACGTCTAGTTATGATTCAGGAGGCAGGACACGGGACGTACAGTTGCTAAATGTGACTTAGCCAGCACTATTCTCACACTGGCAAAAATTCAGTCCATTCAGAAGCCACAGACTATACTATGAAGCTGGCTGGTTAAAGCCCATTTAACATCCGAGCTGACTGCATCAGCCGTCTCCATCGAGTAGCGTCTACAAAAGTTCAGGTGGCAGTGAATAAAAACAGCCTTAGTAATAAGACCGTACCTGGCTGGTGGTTGTGGTTCTGTGGCTGCGGCACTTGACTCCTCTTTGGCCTCCCCGCTAGGAATGGGGACAGCTGCAGGGGTAGGGTCTGGGGCTGGAGTTGGGTTTGTGGCCGGGGCAGCTGTTGATGTGGAGCCAGAGTCCTGTACAGGGGGCTTGGGTGCTTCTGAGACTGATGGTGAGGCTGCAGCTGCAGGCTTAGCCTTATGTTTATTTAAAATAAAAAAAATAATTTAAAAAAAGTGCTCTTAGACTAGCAACTTACTATTAAAAGTATTTAACAATAAAACCAGCCAAATATACCATGTGACCACAGGCATTAAAGTCAGATCTCACCTTGGACACCATCACTACAACAAAGTTCTTCTCATCAATTTTGTAGTCCTTAATTGGCGTGTCATCTTGCAAGATTTTTCCAGCATATATCAGCTTCTGCCCAGAAACAGGAAAGTTGTCTTTCCCCCTTTCTGCCTCTATCTTCTCTTTCAAGGCCTTCACCTAATAAAGAAGCAAGGACTCATTATCCATGACATATCTTCTTGTGCTTGGAATACCAGAAGTTTGTGTTAGATGACAAGCTTTCCGTCGAGTCGTTACAAAGCGGGTACGCATCCTAGCTCACTCTAGCTTTAAAGTTACTTCTACTAATGGTATACATTGCAGTACTTTCCTCTACACTTAGTCTATACAGTGTTTACTGCAAAGTAACATGCGGAATGTCACTTAAATTATATCCACTATGAGTATGTATGTATGATGTCATTATAATATATCGCTTAACAATGGCCGTGCAAGCTACACCTAAAGATGTGAGGACATGCTAAGAGCCCGAGTCAGCTTCTGAGTCAGGCTAATCGCAATTGGCAGTGTCATAGGCGTTAGCATTAGCATTCACGAGTGTTGCCCACCGCTTGCATTCATCACAAAATTATCAGATTTAATACTAACCTACATCAGACGGTGATGTAGCGCAGTAACCACAACCACGAAACAAGCTTTTAAAAGCTGAGAAAATTCTTTAAAACTGTGTCGCTATGACTTTGATAATGAGCTACTTTGCTAGCTAGCGTGCTAACGTTAGCTTGTAACAGAAGTAAGGCGTCGCGTTGTTTTGCGGTTTCTTGTGGGTCGCCAGTTTGTAACGTGTACGGTTACTGTGAGTCCTCCTGTCGAGTCTAGTTTAATAGTTCTTTAATTTCTAATATAAATGAACGGAAAGCTGTCGGGTCTTCACGCAAAGCCAAACACAGGTCCCGTAGCGAGCATCATTAGCTAGCACCATTAGCTAATAGCCACTCACCGTTTGTTCGGGGTCTATCTCAATCTGAATAGTCTGCTGCTGCAGCGTTTTCAGCGTGATCTGCATGGTAGCGGCGACTGACGCTGGGTCAGAGGTGCTTTAAACAGAGAAACGGTTGCTCGATAAGCAGTTAATCTGTTTTTAAAGTTGGCGTTTCGGGTGAGATAACAACTAGCCGAGAAATGTGTGTATCCATGAGCACTCAGCAAATCGCCATCTTTGGTGACAAGCTGGTGGTGCGGCGAGCAAAGCTCCGCTGGAAGCTACGAGATCTCGCGTTCACGGGCTGCGCTCCGCGACTAGGCAGGCCGATGCGGGGAAGGGGGGCTTTTCCTTTTAAGAGCTACAGAACTCATATTTCACACAGGATAATTATTATATAAGAAATCGGTGATTACAATTACAACGGGCTAAATTCAGAAAACTTAATGCTATTGCAAAATTTAGTTTATATTATCTGAAATGGAAGGTTCATATCAAATGCAATTTTGTCTTTCTGCCAAAACAATAACATTAAAGGTGCACTCAGTCGTTTTTTGAGTTTATGTAATAGAAAAAAGAATCTTGTACTTATAAATATGCATTGATTACTGTGTAATTACTTTTTCCAGCAAATTGATGCATTCTCATAAACTTGAATACACTGGCTGAGATGGACAATGCAATTCTGACTAATCATGCTTAGTAAAAAAAGAAACACGAAAGGCAGAGACGGGAACTTGTAGGTATTCCCGTGTTGTGGAGGCCAATTTTAATTTGTGTCTGCACCTTCAGACTCAAGATATGAAGGACCATACATACACTATATTGCCAAAAGTATTTTATAACTAGTCACTCAAGTTCATGTGCTCATGAACTTGAGTGACATCCCATTCTTAAGCCATAGAGTTTAATATGGACCGGGACCAGGAAATGCTAGACATCCCAAAAACTCAAAACCCTGGATCCAAGACCCTGGGACCATGACAGAGGGAGAGAGTGGTTGGCCTGTTAACCACAATAATACAGAGTAAGCTCAGATTTTATGCTTGTGACCAGAAGACCAGAAGAAGTCGTGTGAGGTTATACAAAGCTCAGAAAATCAAGAGAACACTCAAATGACACACTGGATTCATGAAGGAAATATTTAAGTTGAAAAATCTTGACATACACTCTCCAGCCACTTCATTAGGTATACCTGTTCAACTGCACATTAATGCCAGCATCTTATCATCCAATCACATGGCAGCAACTCAATCAATTTAGGCATGAAGACATGGTCAAGATAACATGGTTAAGTTCAAACTGAGCACCTGAACAGGAGATGAATGGTGATTTAAGTTGCTTTGAACGTGGCAGACAGGCTGGTGCGAGCATTTCGGAAACTGCTGATCTGCTGGGTATTTCCTGTGGCATTCTTCCCTCAGGGCTGCATTCAGGCTCGATAATTATGAAGCAAAATGTTTATTCCATGGTTGAACCTCCTTGTTAAGTGATGACATATTAATTCTACTGCATTGTCTAAGGATGTAGTCTTTTAATATGCTGCAGTTTTGTTTAAGGATGAGTCTTAAAAAACTCACATACAACTTCTGTTATTAGCACATTTGTAACAAGCCTTTAAGGTAAGCTTTACAAACTCATGGTTTACTCTAGAACCTCGGGGCTCGTGTTGTCCTGGACACCAATATTATAACACTTCAGAAATTGATCGCTTTCAGGCAAACAAAGATTTCAGCAAGGAGGTAAAGTTTGGGATTGTGACTTTTTGGTAATAAATCATTGAAACCAGCATATAAATACCTCATCATCTTTATATATGTTGACTAGCGATCTAGCTTGCTGCTGCTTTGTAGCAGCTCAGCCTCCTACATCCTCATTTTGATGGATGCTAAGCTTGGTTGTAATGCCCTAAGGAACAGCCACATTGTATTGGAGGTCACAGAATTTTTAACTCCCAGAGGTGCCTCAGTGATTGTCTATTATTGGTAGCTGAAGGGGCACTCTGACCTAGAAATAACTAAGAATTAACAAGCCAATAGCAGGAGTCACCCTTTCATTTTTCAACCTGGAAATCCAAGCAGTGGTCTTCAGGTTGAACGATGTCCTCCAAAAGTGTTCTTTCACTCAAAAAGTTTCATGTGAATCTAATTATAAGAGTGATACACATTGGCTTGGTACTGTCCTGCTAGCGGTAAGTTACTTGAGCAATCATGTGTACTGTAGGTGTTTCTATTAGCAGTTAATATGGATGATCAGCCACGATTTGCTTTTTGTTTTTTAAATAGATTAATAGATTTTCCTGTGCTACTGTGTTCAGATATGTACCTGACCTGAGTACACTAAAAATCCACTATTAAACTGCTTATTGAAATTATAATATGAAATGAAATCATTAGAAAAAAATAGCAAAATAACATAAAACTTAAAAAGAAATTATAATTACGAACATGCACATCCTTTAGTATCCACCAGGGGGTGCTGCAGCATTCTCAGCACCTATTTCCCTTGCAGCGTTTTCAGATTGGAAATACCCCAGGAGAAGGGGGCTGTTACTGTAGTACACATAAATAGTTTTGCTACAATAGCAGCCCCATAAATTCAGTCATGCAAAAATTTTGATCAAAACTTCACAACTGTAAAGTTCAGTTACTCTATGTTGCAGATTTGTGATACTTTTGCATTGACAAAAACCAGCTATGAGGTGCACACACACACACACACACACACACACACACATGCAAGTGTTAAAGCACACACCCCAAGCACAGTTTATCAGTGATCTGTGCAGTTTTGTGTTACAGTCACCAGAGGACAGAGTGTGACCACACAGAAACATAGTAGTGACTGAAAGGAAGGGGGAGTTAAAAAGACAGGAAGTAATACCAGCGTGTGTGTGGTTGTGTTGGTTTGTGATGCTGCTTTGGTTGTTTGACTGAAGCCTTCAGGAGAATGGGAAGCACTGTCATCAGCCACATGCCAAGATTGTGCTGCAGAGGGCTGGTTGGAAAGGTGAATGAGTTTACTCACTCAAACGTACCCGACTGTGCCTGCTGAGAAACACGGACTGAGAGAACAGCTCGTTCACCTTTGTAAAACCTTCAGCTGCATGTATACTGCTGCTGTAATCTGATCTATTCCATGGGAATACTGGCCCACGTGTGTGATTTGTTCAGCTTTTTTCTCTTCGTGAGCCAAATTACCAAATTCTACATTCCCTCACAGACACACACAAACACACACACACACATACACACACAATAATGCACACATACACTGGGCCAACCATCAGTCATGTCCTCAGCAAGCTTTGTGACATAAATTTTTTATCAAGTAACCCCCCCCACACACACACACACGCACGCACGCACGCACACACTTCCATCGCTCACTGCCAGGTTTGCCAGGGTCTCCCTGTCGGCTCTCTCCTGCTGCTCCTCACCGCCATCCTCCTCCTCTCCTTCTCCTCAAGATTTATTTTCCACAACCTTTTTATACTTCTGTTTGGTGACTTTTGTTCTCACCTGATGCTATCTCTGTTAAAGTGGCGTACCCTGTTTGCAGTGAAATCAGGTGAAAAGGGCGAGGGCTGCTAGGGGAGAGATCAGAGGAGAACAGCGGGAAGTGAAGATGAGATTACAAAGAGAGTGGAGAGAGGAAGGAACAGAGTGATGAGCGATGAAGTGAAAGGAGAAGGGTGTCAAAGGGGGAACGGCTGGGCTGTAAGAGATTGATGAAGAAGAATGAGAGACAGAGTGTGTGTGTGTGTGTGTGTGTGTGTGTGTGTGTGTGTGTGTGTGTGTGTGTGTGTGGTGCCCTAAATGTGTGTTCATCTGGGTTAATTCTCAAGGACAGAACTATTAAAGATTAACAACCAACCACCATGTTTTATTGAGACCAGGCATTTGCAGACATATGGCTCTAAACACAGACCCACTTAAATGTCTGTGATTGTGTGTCGGCTTTGCATGTGTGTGTGTGTGTGTGTGTGTGTGTGTGTGTGTGTTTCTGGAGGCTTTTATTTTGTTCAGACAAAGGCACGATCTTTTCTAAGAAGACGTATTGTGACTGTAGGCATGGCTTTTTGCTGAAGTGCTGCAGTCAAACCTCAGTGAGATTAGCTTTGCTTAAGGCGCACACCTGACAACAAAGTAGAAAAGGACCAGAATTGCAAATAATGACTGTTAAAATGATATCTTGGAAGTATGGAAGAGACATTTCTGAGCTTTTTTAAGTGTACACCCCTTAAGACCACAAAATCATAACAATTTGCTGTGACAACTCTTTTGCAAGCATCTGGTGATACTAGCCACTTGCTGATACATCAGCATCAGGCTGATGTCATCAACACTGTTATGAGTGCTGATTTTTTCAGAGTTTGTCTCTGCAACTTTGGCAACACAGAAACAGAACAATCAGCTGGAGCAGAGTCATGCAGTGCGAGTGATCCACGACTTGTGACAGTAAAACAAGCTTGTTTTTAAACTGCATCATCAGATTATCTTAGCAAGGACTCATAAATAACTGCTCATAACAAATGAATGAAATCTGTTTATGTTCCTTGTGCCTGAAGAAAAAACATATCAGCCAATACAGCAGATGTTTAAAATATTGGTATTAAAAATCCTATATTGGTCAGGCTCTAGTCTAGTAGCACTGTAACAGCTGACATTTTTTGCCAATGTCTTCCAGATCTAGCTGTCACTGGAGTCCTGCAACATAGTCCTGCAAAATGCAGTCCTGTCTTATGGATGGGTTTTCTTAAAGGTCTCCTTCTGATGTCCAGTTGAGGGATGTTTTTCAGTATGCATCTTTATAAGAGCTGGCTCTCTTCCACAGTGTGTCTTTTGTCCCGTCTCTCTCTCCCCTCAGCCCCAACCGGTCGCTCCTCCCTGAGCCTGGTTCTTCTGGAGGTTTCTTTCTGTTTAAAGGGAGTTTTTCCTTCCCACTGTTGCCAAGTGCTTGCTCACAGGGGGTCGTTCTGACTGTTGAGTTTTCTCTGTAATTATTGTAGGGTCTTTACCTTCCAATATAATGCACCTTGAGGCGACTGTTAGTTGTGATTTGGTGTTATATAAGCTGAATTGAATTGAACTGAATTACTGCAACATGCTGTATTGGAGTCTTAGCCATTGCCACCACTCCTAATTTTAAGTGGTCTGGAATGCTGCAGCGAGCCTGCTAACAAAATCCCTACACTGGTTACCTGTGTGATTTAGCATTGCTTTCAAATTTTTAATGATGACTTTTAAAGCACACTTGGGATTGGTCCTGATTAGATCACGAACATGCTAATGCTTCATGAGCCTAAAAGCAGCCTCGGGTCTGTTAGTCATTCTCATGTCTGGGGACAGCGATGATTATTAACCACGCACCATATTTTTCAGCATTGTTAAGGAGGGCCAACACAGTTCTGTCAGCTTGTGGAGTTTTTTAGATCCTGATCAGACACCACAAAAGTATCATAACATCTTACTGCAAAACAGTATAAATATATTGTAAAGCAAATAACCAGCAGCATAATAAAATCAAAGAAAACATTGTTTTAGGATTGTATTTGAATGCTGATGTCATTCTTCATTTAGTTAGCAAAGGCTAATAAAGCTCCAGGTCAATGAAAAACTTTAGTTCATATTGTGGGACCTACTATTTTTCTCTGAGCACCATTATCATATATGCATAATACAGAACTGAAGACAGAATTAGTTGGGAACAGTAATATTAACAATAAAGGATACCATGTGGGCACATATGCTCTGATCAGCAGGACCCTAATAGGATTCAGGGACCAGTTGTTGCAGGCCACATCCTGGTTTGCTTTATCTATCATAGTCCCTGTTTTATCCCCCTGCTTCTGTCAAAATAAAGGTAAAAATACAATAAATATAGCTGTAGGAAAACAACAGAGTCACTGAAGTGCTTTCAACCAATACGCACGTGGTCATCATAAAAAAATGTGAATTATAATTTAGAAAAACATCCTGCACTATTTATAGCATATCAGTAAAACATGTGAGAAACACACACACACACACTCAAAGAGAGAGAAAAAAGTTGTGTGTTTAAAATAATTTTTAATTGCGGTGTAGCTGGCAGAGAAACTACTGACTGTGTCACTCCTCCTCCTCTTTCCTGTTGTCTCTCCGTCCTCTGAGAGAAATCCTTCTATTCTTCCACAGGTACACCCCCACAGCACCGCATCTCCTGCACACCCCTGATATGTCACATTACTGTGTGTGTGTGTGTGTGTGTGTGTGTGAGAGAGAGAGAGAGAGCTGGTGCTGTCACCAATACAATGAGTGAGTCATGTACACAGCCCACAGGGATTCTTGCTAATATGAGACTTTTGAGACCCAGAAGGCCTACACTCTGCACGCATACGCACACACTCACAATCTGCACCTAATTATAATGTGTTTATCTGGTTATTTGTGTGCTGTGCTTTTATTTGTAAGAACCATTGCTTCCTTTGAGCAGTCTCCCCCTTCTGGTTGTGCAATGCAGTTGGAAGTGGTTTAAACCGACAACTTTTACTTGGCCAGTTGCAGCAACAGTCGTGATTTTACTTGTGCATTGATCTCCGGTCTTCCTCCAGTACCATCAACCCACAGCAAATCACCATGTACATATCTATGCTGACATTTGCATGTTTGAAGGAAGCTTGGTTAGCATTGTATTGGTAGAGTTTTACAGCCAGAAAACTAAGCTAGATAATTACATTAAAATATCCGAAAGGCACCAACATGCATGCAAAGTCCAGTTCAGTGACTAAGATTAGCAGAGGTGAAGCCTAGTACTCAGCTTTCTGCCACAGCTGAAAGGCCACCATCCAGCTGTCACTCATTCTTTTTGATGTCAGAGTCTCTGTGGATGTATTTGTTGTTGGAGCCAGCCTCAAGTGGCCACTAGAGGAACTGTAGTTTTGGGCATTTTGCATTGGCTCTATTTGTCAACCCCAGAGGTTGCCTCTTGGTTGGATCAGCTAGCTTAACAATAGTAACACATGATCTGTGTCGTGCAACTTGTTTATTCCAGGTAAAATACTTTGAGTTTTAGGTTTTGCAAAGAAATTCAGATTTACATTCGCAAACTGCAGTAGTAGGCCATTCATACAGTTATCCATGACCTAATATTCAAGTCTTTGCACTACTGAAGGAACCCAGTAGCTTCTCATTGTGCCACCAGTGACATAAATTTGATCTGAAAGTAATTCCTACAAATAGTTTACGCAGGTTTTATTCATCTTTCAGCTGACAAATACCTAACACGGTGCACAGGCTGCATTTAAACGTGACATCCACTCAGGCTCCCTGCATCTTTTGGTTGCCATGGTGATTACGGATGCACGACTCCCACGGTGACAACTCAGAGACCATGCTGGGTAAACACCGACTCCCCTGAGAGTGGTACAACCGGTAATGACACCTCAGAGGAAAACACACACACACACACACACACACACACGCACACATGCACACACAAACACACACATACAGGAAACTCACAAGTGGAATGCAGTGCTTTAGTCGTTAACAACTCCAGAATCCCTCCCTCTCCTCTTCTCACTTCTATCTATATCTGTCCTTTCTAACCCCTGCCTCTTTATCAGGCCTACAGTATTCTCCCTTATTCAGCTAAAACTGGGCCACAGAGCACAACCCTCTCCCAGGTACACACACACACACACACACACATCACATGCTTTTTTCACACAGACAGATACTCGCACACAGAGCGGGTTATTGCTAATTAGATCTGCAGGCAGGTCTCAGCGTGCTCTTGCTGTGTGCGCATGCTGGGGTGAGAGAGGGGCAGTGTGTCGTTAACCAACTAGTGTGTCAGGATTTCTTTTCCTGTCCTCGTTTACGGAAATGAAGTTTGCCCCCTGTGTGACCCATATCTCCTGACACATGGAGCCAGAAGCAGGAGAAGCAAAAAAAAGAAAAGAAAAAGAAAACAGCAGCGGTTCAGGAGCTCTGTCTTTCAATTAATACATGGGAGACGTCAACTGGACAGAAGAAGATGAGGGATTATGGCAAAGCGAGGCAAGGAAGTGAGACAGAAAGATAAAAATGGACGACAACACAAAACTTCACCCGACTTTTCCTTCTAAGGCAAAGAGATGAGGCCAAAGACAGAGCTCCGAGGCAGACGTCAGATGCTGCATGGCCCAGAGCATACGTCTTAATGAACCACATCCTTGATCCTCTCTCCATTTACAGCCATGGACAGTAAAGTAGGCTGCCCTCGACAGTTATGTGGCACAGTGGTGGTGATTGTATCTCATGTAATACAAGATTTGACAGTGTGCGGCTCTCCTGCAGTTCACAAAGACACAGAAATGAGCCTCAAAGCTGCACCGAGTGTTCCCTCGCTTCCTTCAGGTTAAAGGTAACATTCTAAAAATGGTCGTCAACACACGTAACTCCAAATTTGCCAGTATTTGATTGAGAATGAAAGTGAAATTTAATGTTTATATTCAGACTTTAGGTTTTATATGAGGTGCACTCTTGAAGCCCATAAAAATTCAAAACAATACTTCATTTAAATGTGATCTCCCCTTCAGCATTGCCACATTGTGCAACGCTGTTTAGAAGCTCCCGAGGCGGCTGTTTCCTGTTAGCTCCAGTCTGACTCTTGCAGCATCTTAAAATGGAGAGCTTTCATCCTAAATGTTTACTGGGGAAGAGGGCGATGACTGAAAAGTCAAAAGTTGGTAATCATGGATCAGATTTTGTTAGGATGTCTCACTGTCAGGTTTTCAGATGATTATGAAGTCATAAAATCTTGCCTTTTGTGACTGCTTCCCAGTCAGTCATGCTTCCCATCTCTTAACATGTGGGTGATGTCATCAGCTAGGAACATCCAAGAATGGAAGAGAGCATCTGCACCTGAAGCAGTGCCACTACTTAACTGACCAGATCAATAGCCCAGAGGTTTATCTGACCTGATGCTAAACTCTGATTAAAAAGTGTTCCTTCATTTTAAGTATATTTAAAAATGCATTGTGTGCCTCCTTTAAATCATCAACATACATCTCACCCCAGAGTTCAAAACTAAATATTAGATTACACAAATCTATTGTTAGTAAATGTCCATCCATTTTAACACATCAATATTAAATTTAACACTAACAAAAGCTCTTTTAGTGTTCAATTTTTTTCTTTTTCAACCCTGTTTACTCAGTAATTTTAGTATTAGGTGTTTTATGGATTTGCAGGTATTGCAGCTTAAATCAATCTTCCTCGTGGATACTCTGGGCTACACAAAGCATTCACACTGCAGTTTCTGCAGGAAATGCTTTTTCTAGTTATTGCAATAAGATACTGTAATATATCACACCATTGTATTGTGACAGCTGCCAATATTTTACCATAAACATGAATTCTTTTGCAGTATACATGAAAACATTTCCACAGATACTTAGATTTATGTCTTTTTATTTGTTTGACATCAATGTCTTATTAATTACAAATATACACATTTATATACAACCAAACACATATGAAATTAGATATACAAACAAATATGAGACTCAGCAAATATGTAGACACATGATTCCTCACAAAGTGGGGAATCAAGTGTTTACATATCGCTGCGTCTCATACTTGATGCCAGAGAACTTATCAGGGTTTGGTTTAACGAGCCCCCCCAACAATCAGAAGATCCCCTGTGAGCAAGCCCTTGGCGACAGTGGCGAGGAAAAACTCCCTTTTCAAAGGAAGAAACCTCGGGCAGAATCAGGCTCAGGAAGGGGCAGCCATCTGCTGCGACCGGTTGGGGGGCGTGATGGAAAAGAGGAATGGTGTGTTAAACCTACCACTGGTAAGTTCAATGGCATATTTAGTTGTATATAAATGTGATGTTTAGGATGAGGTGCTGGTGAATGTTGAGGCCAATTCAAAGGTGCAGGAATGAGAAGAGGGGAGAGGTGAAAAGGAAGGAGATGGATAGAGGGTGGAGGAAGAGCAGGCTATTTTTCCTCAGGTTGAGCTGGAGAAGCAGCAGAATTTCTGCGGAAGAACCAGAAACCCTTCCTCTTCTTTTTCTGGCAGCGTTCCTGTAACTCTTTGTTTTGGAGGATGAGGGTTCTGATGGCAGAAGAGGAGAGGTAGGGTTACGCTCGTGTTCCTGATTACGGACAAGTTAAATATAGTAAAAGTGTTAAAACACAGTTCAAAGCCTGCTTGTTATACTCACAGACCATGTCATAATGTTGTTGGATGTTCTCAATGTGAGCCATTGTTTTTTTTGTCGAGTACAGCCCTTTATTATGACACGCTAATGTGCCGATCTTCAGCTAGGCTGCAGGAGTGGTGCAGGCAGTTTCTCATGCATTTTGCTGGTCCGCTCTTTCTTGAAGGTGTGCATGTGGAAACTTGATGTCAAGAAGTCGCTGTACTGTTTTTTGTTTATTCAAACAGAGACAGACAATGTTGGGAGAATAAACCTGCATCAGCTGGCTAAGAAACAGTCGACTCCTCCAATTCTTTTACACAACACAACGCAGAGAGGTCGCCGCAGCCTAAAGCTCGGAGGCAGAGCGGGACCGGTTACACCAGCACTGAGTGTCACGGTACGGGGTGTTGCCGTGTCCTTTTCTGACTAGGGCCTTTCCACAGGCAGGCTCCCCCAGCAGGGTTGAGTTTTGGCCCCGCTCTTCAGCTGCTCACACCTGTTTTCCATCCAGTTCCAGTATCCAGTGGTGCCACCCGCTCTCCGCCAGATCGCCTTCTCACCTCAGTGGTAATCAGGCCTACCTGTACTCCCCCTCTGTACCTCAGTTTCCTGTGCTTACCTGTTGTTTTCTCTCATTTCAGGAACTCTTTTCTCACCAGCTGAAGAGCCTT
This sequence comes from Pterophyllum scalare, assembly GCA_024447675.2. NCBI lineage: Eukaryota > Metazoa > Chordata > Actinopteri > Cichliformes > Cichlidae > Pterophyllum > Pterophyllum scalare. The sequence continues at coordinate 69,270 of JAMQGT020014448.1, forward strand.
CTCATTCCCACTCTGTGTGGCGTCGCCAGCTCGGATTACCCTCCACCTGGACACAATCTGGTCCTCACCTTCCTGCCTGCCTGCTTGCTCGCCCGCTGTTAAATGGACCTTAACCTCCCTCTCTGTCTTGTCCCAGTGGCTCCCCGTTCCCTGGACTCTTCCCCCGCTCTCTCCCCAACACAACCCAGGACCTGTTTGCTCCTTCTGCCACTGAATAAAATCTTTGAAGTACAGAGCTCTTCTCAGGTCCTGCATTTTTGGGTCTATTGAGTTGTGGGGTTATCACTGGTGACAACTCGGACCTCAGAGGGTTAATGCATAAGTCCTCATGTTTTCTTAATAAACACACCAAGTGAGGTAAACATGGTGGAGTAAAGAGATTTACAAAGCAGAAATGGCTACCATAGAAACAAAACAGCACCTTAAAACTGTGGTGGTGTAATGTCCTTTGGTGAATGCATTTTCCACTCTGTCTTATGAGACTGTGGCCTTTATGAAAATAGAAAATGGTGGGTTGATGTTTAACTTGAAGATTTGCCAAACCTCTGAGGAAAATCCATCACATGAGCTGTTTTTGATGCAGTTGATCCAGGTAGAAATGCTGCTGCTGGGATGGAATAATCCTGATAAAATTCCACAGGCATTCCTTACATCCAAGTTCGCTCGTCTTTGTTGTGGAGGTGACAGCACAGAGGAATGGCTGCAGAGGAATCTTGTGTAACAATAGCGACCGTGTTGTTTGCAAATGCAGTGCTGTATTGTGGTGCTTAAAGTAGGCTACACCAGATGGCTACTGTGGCAATTGGACAACCCCCCCCCTCCAACGTTCCTTCATACAAATGAAATAAATAAGCACATTCAAAATAAATAACAGGTCATTTGAGTCTTCTTCTCTTCTCTTGGTCTTGTCTCTATTGACTAACCTCATTTTCTTGGTATAACATCTTCTCACTTAAGATCTCAGAAAAAGGCGACCCACTGACATGGTGTAAACAACTGACAACTCAGACCTAAGAGGGTTAAGCAGAGAACACATAACACTTAAGTGGGATTTATCCTTCATCCAGGTACTTCTGCTGCCGCCCTTTTTTCTTGCTGGAAGACAGAAACCCCCACCGCTAACTGGTGTTTTGGTGATGACATTTCAGAAGAACGTGAGCGCACCACGTCTGAGTACAAACACCGTTGTGTGCTCTATTAAACACAGAAGTAGAAATGAAGCTTTCCAGGCTGCTGAGCTGACTGAATTGGCAGATTTCCTGTCAGGTTTCCTCAGTGATGAGATTCGTGACCATCGGTTCACTTTCAGAGGCAGCAGCCACTGTAGCAGGTGGTTTGTTGCCTAGCAGAACATGTAATATTTCTGGTCTTTAACATTTCTTAAAGCAGTTTTCTCCTGCTGTCCGAGGGCGTTTAGACTCCTTATGGTTGAAAACTGTTGGCACAACATTTGGTTTTAGTTCTTTATTAAGAAAGAGCAGATATGCAGCAGCACAGGTGATACGATGAAACCAGTAAACAGCCACTAAACTGGATTTTTCCATTGTTAAACATGAACAGCTAGTTTATGAAATGTCAAACAAATGCATATATAAGAAGCCCTTTTAAATCTATTAATACACTGAGCACTATTTGCTGATGGTGAAGGTGCTAGAAAAGATCCTTTTCCACTCGTTGTAGCCAAAAACCAACCTTAATGATTAGCAAAACTGTATCCATCCATCCATGTCATAGAGTATTTTTAGAGAATAACCTTACATATAGCTGAAGATTAATGTTAACTGAAAAAGAGGAGGCCCTGGGGCAGAACCAGGACACAGTGGAGAGATTATAACTCTCGGCTGTGCCTGGGACCGCCTTGATGAGCTGGAGGAGGTGGCTGGGGAGAGGGAGGTCTGAGTGTTTTCTTCTTAGGTTACTGCCCCTGCAATCTGGCCCCTGAGGGAGGAGGGATGTGTCCCCTGTTTGTTTCATACCTTCACTGCACACTGGCCTTTAGTCTTTATTTTGTTATTATTGTGTAATTACATCACAGCCATCTGTTTTGTCTGAATGTGTACATTACACTGAGAGCAGACATGGTTGTTGTCAGCAGTAACATTGGTACCTTAACGTCATTTGTAATAAGACACCTTAACAATTACTATTGATCTTTGGGACAGGAGACTTTTGCAGGTGTCACAAATCAATTTGGGTGTGCCATAAAATTGGTAATGGCACGTCACTGAAGTTGAATGTTTTCGGCTGCACGGCTCTCTGAAGTTCCTGCCGCAGCGTTTAAGTCAGGTTGACGTCTGGACTTTGACTGGACCTTTGCAGCAACTTCATTCGTGAATTTTTCAGCCATTGCTGTTGCTGCTGTGCTTGGATCATCGTCCTGCTGCATAATCCAGTTTCAGCCGACCTTTAGCTGCTGTTGGGCTCACATTTGACTCTAGAATACTTTGGTACACAGAGGAGTTGATGACTGAATGGAGGCCACATGGCTGCAAAACAAGCCCAACTCTTCAGCCGCCCACCACCATGTTTGACAGTTGCTATGTGTTGCTGATGTGCTGTGTGATGTGATGCTGTGCATTAAGACCAAACATTTTCACTTTGGTCTCCTCTGTCCATAGGACATTGTTCCGGAAGTCTTGGTTCATATGCAGCTTTGCAAACCTAAGCCATGCTGCCATGCTCTTTTCAGGGAGGAGAGGCTTTCTCCTGGTAACCCTTCGAAAAAGTCACACTTGTTCAGTGTTTTTCTAATTGTGCTGTCATGAACTTTGACATTTAACAGGCTAACCGGGGCTTACAGAATCTGACATGTAGCTCTTGGGTTATCTACAGTTTGTCTGAGCATTGCACAGTCTGACCTTGGGATGAATTTGCTGGGACATCCACACCTGGGACGATTGTGGCATTGAATGCTCAATGAAAACACACCTGAATGCTCCAGAGTAAACAGCCCAAACTTATGCGTGCTGATGATTAATGAATCATGTATTTGATTAGCAGCTCTCGGCTGCTACTTACCCTCTTGATTCCTATGGAAGGAGAGGGGGTCCACTTTGTGTACAACAGGACTTCATAGATTCCTGTGAATCTTTCTTTACACGCCCTTTCTTATAAGGAAATGTCAGGAAATACCAAAGATAACACAAAGAGTAAAATGATATTCTGCTGTTGCTTAGTGACTATAACGTTTCTGCCTGCAACATTGCTCCAAACCACTTTTGCACATAAAAAAAAGCTTCCAGGTTTTAGTGATATAACTTACTGCCACTCGCAGGGTCCTCTGACTCCTGAGCATTGCCCACTGCCTTTTATCATTAGCCTAGCTGAACATCCATCTGCTGTTAAACCAACAAACATGCTGGTATTTGGCTGTTGTTGGTCAGACAAAATTATGACATGAAGTTTTGTCTTTTCCCAAACAAATCTGACTTGTCTTCAAAACCAAAAAACAAATTTTAAGGAGACATCCGTGTCCCCCTCCAATAATTTTCTTTGTACGCCTCGGAAAAACTTATAGACTGTGGATAAATGATGGATATATGTACTGGTCCCTGTGCCACTCCGGCTCAGGGAAGAGTTGTGGCCCCAGCTGGAGGAGTTTAAGTATCTCAGGGTCCTGTTCACAAGTGACGGGAGAAGGGAACAAAAACTGATGGATCAAGGCTGCGTCTGCAGTGATGCAGATGCTGCACCTGTCTGTCGTGGTGAAGAGGGAGCTGAGTGTGAAAGCAACACTGTTGATTTACTGGTCAGTCTACATTCCTACCCTCACCTGTGGTCATGAGCTTTGAATAGTAACTGAAAGAATAAGATCACAAATGCAAGCAGCAGAAATGAGCTTCCTCCAAACGGTGGCTGGCCTCTCCCTTGGAGATAGGGTGAGGAGTGCGGCCTTTTGGGAGGGGCTTAGATTAGAGCCACTGCTCCTCCACATCGAAAGGAGCCAGTTGAGGTGGTTCGGGCATCTGACTAGGATGGCTCCTGGGCGCCTCTTGGGTGAGGTGTTCCAGGCATGTCTTACCAGGAGGAGGCCTCGGGGCGGACCCAGGACACGCTGGAGAAATTATATCTCTGGGCAAGCCTGGGAACGCCCTGGGGTCCCTCGAGACGAGTTTTAGGAGGTGGCTGGGGAGAGGGAGGTCTGGGCTTCTCTGCTTAGGCCGCTGCCCCCAGATAAGTGGAAGAAGATGGATGGATGGATGGATGGATGGATTGATTCACTGTAATGTCACTCACTGGTTTGTGATGTCCCCTGTGAAGCTTTGAGCTCACCAAAGCCTGTATAGGAGTTGACCCTGCTGACCATTAAAGAGTATGCAGGTGGAAGTCACTTGGCTCTTTTTGGGGCAGCAGAAGTAGGTTGTAGACACAGCACAAATATGCCACACCCCCAATCCCAATCTAGTAAAGCTGGGCTCAAACATATGCAACAAATAGGCTGTTAAGGTTCTCCTCCTGTTCACCACCTATTTGGGAACTTTGTGTGTTTGCCATCTGTGATGGACAAGGATGCTGCTGCATCATCAGAGTAGTGAAAGTGACTCAGCAATAAAGCTGTGGGCTAAACAGCTTAATAAGGAGCTGAAACATTGTCAGTAGATACTTTATGAAACTGAGAAAAGTAACTGATTGGGGGATTGTTCTCTGTTTTCACTTTGCCACTCAATACATACTTATATAAATATCAGCTGCTACTGCTGCTTCAAAGCTCAAACTGTGGAATTAAACTGCATATTTCTACTTTAGACCTGCCTGTCTTTCACCCATAGTATACTTAAGGTTTTTGTTTTTACACCTTATTACAGATGGAAGGAGTGGAAAATGTCAAAAATATCTTGGAGGCTGAGCAAATATTCAGCAGTAACTGCTCCATGCAGTCACTGCCACTGAAAAGCTGCCCAAATCTGGCACAGACTTGTTAAAACACTTGATTTTCTTGACAGCTCCATCTGGATATGGCAGAGTCTGAGCTCCAGATCTGGTAGATTAACCCTTGGTGCAAATAATGAGTGCTAATGGCACCCTAAAGGGGAGAGAATCCACCGCTTCCACTATCAGCTCAGTAATCTCTAAGATCACACAGAAAGACTGGCAGATGGGCAGATCACACACACACACACACACACACACACACACACACACAAAAAGAGGTCGCATCTTTTGAGAAACCTGAGACAGAAAGAGAGTAAACATGTTGAGTGTAGGGGACAGATCGAAGACGAGCCAGAAAGTCTTCGAGTGCCCAAAATAGCCTACGAGAGAGAGGAAAAACAAACACATCTCTCTGACTTGCTTCAGAGCTCTGACACACGAGGTTGCCTTCAAAGAGCTGCAGCTAAATTTTAAAAAAAGATAGTTTAGTGGCTCATTTCATTGCACACTGTGATGTTATGAAGCCTATTACACTCTCTTATAGCTGCTAGAATAGTGTTCTGTGTAAAGACTGAATGCAAAGTGAACTCACACTTTATATTGTTATACATAAATACATAAATCAAAGCCTTGTCTAAATCTGGGCGAACGTTACCTCCAGTGCAATTCTGCCCATCAGGCTGCAGATTGGCATGTGTTAGTCTATCCGTGAGGATATATAAGCAGCAACCTGCATAAGTCTAATGCCACAGCCATCTTTTAAAAAAAAAAAAAAAAAAGAAACACTTCCAGCCCAAACAGCACTCAGATTTCACTCATCTTTCAGTTTTTTTCCACGAATGCAGCAACGCCTCTGACCACAGTCAGGAGTGTGTGATGCTAGAAATGGTTAGAGCCATGTCTTCAGCCAAGATCATCATGGATATTATATTCACTTTGTCATTGTGGATCTGCAGTTGTCATTTTGTATTAATCCAGTTTAATTTGAACATGTCAGAAATGGTTTTAATGTTTGAGGCCTCAGACATGCATCAGCTGCGACTGTTTCTAAGATGGTCAGCAAATCCGGAAAATGTCAAAACTCAAGTGCAGTCACAAAAACACGAAACACTGCGATGAAACTGACTCTGGTGAGGACAAAGAAATGAAGATCAAGAGTCCCGTTTGCTGCAGAGGATATATCCATAAGTGCTTCTTTAGAAATGGTCAATAAACAGCATCTATGATTGGAGCCCACATTGATGCTTCCCAGAGTCCAAGAGCAGAGATCCCTTAAACTCCGGCCTCGGAAGCGGCTGTCTGAATCGGGCTTCAGAAACGACCACACAGGGAGAGCAGTAAATTAAAAAAAAGATATTTGGTGGCATTAGCGACTCTCGCAGACGGTGAACGGATGGTATCTCCGTGTGTGGTTCCCAGCATGGAGGAGGAGCTGTGATGGTGCGTGGAGGCTGGTGACACCGTTGGCAATTGATTCAAAATTTAAGCAATACTTAACCAGCATGGCAGCCGTGGCATGCAGTGACGACATCTGGTTTGGAGTTAGTGGGACCGTCATTTGATTTTCACTAGGGTAATGACCCCAAACTATAAAGAAAGGCTGGTATAGCCTCCACTTCTTGTGGAGTGTCTTAAAACTGCATCTTTTTAATGGGCAACTCCAACTGTAAAGAAGTCTATAAACAGCCCACACTTGATCTAACGCCTCTGTAAATGCTTCTTTTTATAGGTTTATAGTCTCAGTGATTTCAAGTCTCATTTAATAGAACATGATGCTTATTTTTTTTTATTTAGAGCCAAATAGACGATGAAACAAGGTATGCTTAGGGGTGTAGCTCCACTGTTATTGACAAGCTGCTACCATATGAGACTTCTAAGTTGGAGTTCATAAATAAATGGATGGCATTCCTGCAGCTACGTCCATCTTTTATATTTACATTCTTTGCTTGAAATGGGCCGTTTTCCCAAGAAGAAAATTGATGGATTGCTACATTAGGGGACTTTGCCTCTGTAGGCTAAACCTAGCCGACGTGGTCTGAGATGATGAGGATTGCAGAGTGGAGGAAAATCTGATGTCAAAGCAAAAAAGAAAAAAAGGGGGGCATCTTTGATCATTTAAAACAAATTGTGGTTTGTTTGATGCATTTTAGGATACTACATAATTCCATGTTTCTTATTTTACACAATTTTTTTGGCAAACAAGGAAAAACTGTATAAGAGGTGCTCTCATACTAGTGACTGTATGGAACAGAACAGCAAGAAACAAGATAAAACATCAACATCGCTGTTATAGCGACACGAGCAAATGGTGAAAACTAAAAGAAACAATAGAGTAGCTACAAGAGAGCAAGGAAAGCACATTCATGAAAGAGAGGCAGTGAGAGGGCAAAGGTCACCAAAACAGTGGATTAAAGCTCTTAGATTAGATGGCAAGTGGTGATCTCAGCAGCACAGAGTGCAGTTCCCCTGGTCTGTGTGTGTGAAAGAGAGAGAGAGAGAGAGATTATCACCATGTGCATTAGAGATTGCTTCTGGTTGTCTTTGCATATGCGTCTGTATGTGTGTGGTAGTGTTGTGAGTGGATTGTTAATCCTAATCCACTCGTGAGTGTGCATGCTGAGGACCGACAGGCCATTAGTGCCTGCGGTGTGTATGTGTTCGGTGTGTCTTTGCTTGTAGGTGTACAGTATTAGCACATGTCCGCATCATCCTGTGTGTGTTTAAGTCTGCTCGTGGATGCGCACGTTTGAGTGCGTGCCTGCATCTGTGAGAGCGATTCTGAGAGTGGATGGAGGGGTAAGAGAGCCATTAGGCAGCGCATTAGCCCTGACTGCAGACAGGACCAAGGAGAGGGCCGAGGGCTCTGTGTGTGTGTGTGTGTGTGTGTGTGTGTGTGTGTGAGTGGAGGTAAGATGATGGTTTGAGGATTTCAGGTTGAAAGGGACAATAGGGGTGAGGATTTATCAGTGAGGGTGAGTGGGATTGAGTGCATTAATGAGTCTGTATGTGTTAGTGTGCGGTGAAGGGATTGAGCGGAGCTGACCCATAAAAGGCAGAGACACATCCTGAGCTGGAGTCAGATTTCCCACCATCCCCCCCTTTCTGTTATTCAAAATATATATCAACAAAAAAAAAATACGGAAGCTGAATTTGACTCGGCTGACTGAAGGTGTTTTCTGTATTGTCTTGTGAGCAGGACCCCTAGGCCTCTGTTTCATCCTCTGAAGCTCTCCAAACAAATAACTCACGTTAATTCAAACTGGCATTTGGCAGATTTGGCAGTTGGAGTTATTTTATTTTTATGGTATTTTATTTACCAAATGTTTCTCTAAATTAATTTTTCTTTACAACCCAGAGCATCCTCTGTCCTTTAACAGGCTGTCTTGATAGGTATTTACATAAAATTTGCATTACCCATAAATTCCTACATGTATGTTGGCTAAAGAGGAACCCGAACCTGGAACCGCAACCACAGTCTGTATATAAAAGATGGATGCAGATTCCAGGAAATGCTTTAAACCTGCACTGCAGTGGCTTGCGAAAGTATTCATACCCCTTGAACCACAAACATAAATATATTTCACTGGAATTTAATGTGAAAGACCAACACAAAGTGGTATACAATTGTGAAGTGGAAAGAAAATTATAGAGGATTCAAAACATTTTTTACAAAAAAACCCTGAAAAGTGTGGTGTGCAAAAGTATTGAGCCCCCCTGAGTCAATACTTTGTGGAACCACCTTTTGCTGCAATTACAGCTGCAAGTCTTTTAGGGTATGTCTCCAGCAGCTTTGCACATCTAGTGACTGAAATTTGTGCACATTCTTCTTTGCAAAACAGCTCAAGCTCAGTCAGATTAGATGCAGAGCGTTTGTGAACAGCAGTTTTCAGATCTTGCCACAAATTCTCGATTGGGTTTAGGTCTGGACTTCTGACTGGGCCATTCTAACACATGAATGTGTTTGGTTTTAAACCATTCCACTGTAGCCCTGGCTTTATGTTTAGGGTCACTGTCCTGCTGGAAGGTGAACCTCCGCCCCAGTCTCAAGTCTTTTGCAGACTCCAACAGGTTTTCTTCCAAGATTGTCCTGTATTTGGCTCCATCCATCTCCCCATCAACTCTGACCAGCTTTCCTGTCCCTGCTGAAGAGAAGCAGCCCCAGAGCATGATGCTGCCCCCACCATATCTGACAGTGAGGATGGTGGGGGCAGCATCATGCTCTGGGGCTGCTTCTCTTCAGCAGGGACAGGAAAGCTGGTCAGAGTTGATGGGGAGATGGATGGAGCCAAATACAGGACAATCTTGGAAGAAAACCTGTTGGAGTCTGCAAAAGACTTGAGACTGGGGCGGAGGTTCACCTTCCAGCAGGACAGTGACCCTAAACATAAAGCCAGGGCTACAGTGGAATGGTTTAAAACCAAACACATTCATGTGTTAGAATGGCCCAGTCAAAGTCCAGACCTAAACCCAATCGAGAATTTGTGGCAAGATCTGAAAACTGCTGTTCACAAACGCTCTGCATCTAATCTGACTGAGCTTGAGCTGTTTTGCAAAGAAGAATGTGCACAAATTTCAGTCACTAGATGTGCAAAGCTGCTGGAGACATACCCTAAAAGACTTGCAGCTGTAATTGCAGCAAAAGGTGGTTCCACAAAGTATTGACTCAGGGGGGCTCAATACTTTTGCACACCACACTTTTCAGGGTTTTTTTGTAAAAAATGTTTTGAATCCTCTATAATTTTCTTTCCACTTCACAATTGTATACCACTTTGTGTTGGTCTTTCACATTAAATTCCAGTGAAATATATTTATGTTTGTGGTTCAAGGGGTATGAATACTTTCGCAAGCCACTGCAGTGCAGGTTTAAAGCATTTCCTGGAATCTGCATCCATCTTTTATATACAGACTGTGGTGCGGTTCCAGGTTCGGGTTCCTCTTTAGCCAACATACATGTAGGAATTTATGGGTAATGCAAATTTTATGTAAATACCTATCAAGACAGCCTGTTAAAGGACAGAGGATGCTCTGGGTTGTAAAGAAAAATTAATTTAGAGAAACATTTGGTAAATAAAATACCATAAAAATAAAATAACTCCAACTGCCAAATCTGCCAAATGCCAGTTTGAATTAACGTGAGTTATTTGTTTGGAGAGCTTCAGAGGATGAAACAGAGGCCTAGGGGTCCTGCTCACAAGACAATACAGAAAACACCTTCAGTCAGCCGAGTCAAATTCAGCTTCCGTATTTTTTTTTTGTTGATATATATTTTGAATAACAGAAAGGGGGGATGGTGGGAAATCTGACTCCAGCTCAGGATGTGTCTCTGCCTTTTATGGGTCAGCTCCGCTCAATCCCTTCACCGCACACTAACACATACAGACTCATTAATGCACTCAATCCCACTCACCCTCACTGATAAATCCTCACCCCTATTGTCCCTTTCAACCTGAAATCCTCAAACCATCATCTTACCTCCACTCACACACACACACACACACACACACACACACACACAGAGCCCTCGGCCCTCTCCTTGGTCCTGTCTGCAGTCAGGGCTAATGCGCTGCCTAATGGCTCTCTTACCCCTCCATCCACTCTCAGAATCGCTCTCACAGATGCAGGCACGCACTCAAACGTGCGCATCCACGAGCAGACTTAAACACACACAGGATGATGCGGACATGTGCTAATACTGTACACCTACAAGCAAAGACACACCGAACACATACACACCGCAGGCACTAATGGCCTGTCGGTCCTCAGCATGCACACTCACGAGTGGATTAGGATTAACAATCCACTCACAACACTACCACACACATACAGACGCATATGCAAAGACAACCAGAAGCAATCTCTAATGCACATGGTGATAACTCTCTCTCTCTCTCTCTTTCACACACACAGACCAGGGGAACTGCACTCTGTGCTGCTGAGATCACCACTTGCCATCTAATCTAAGAGCTTTAATCCACTGTTTTGGTGACCTTTGCCCTCTCACTGCCTCTCTTTCATGAATGTGCTTTCCTTGCTCTCTTGTAGCTACTCTATTGTTTCTTTTAGTTTTCACCATTTGCTCGTGTCGCTATGACAGCGATGTTGATGTTTTATCTTGTTTCTTGCTGTTCTGTTCCATACAGTCACTAGTATGAGAGCACCTCTTATACAGTTTTTCCTTGTTTGCCAAAAAAATTGTGTAAAATAAGAAACATGGAATTATGTAGTATCCTAAAATGCATCAAACAAACCACAATTTGTTTTAAATGATCAAAGATGCCCCCCTTTTTTTCTTTTTTGCTTTGACATCAGATTTTCCTCCACTCTGCAATCCTCATCATCTCAGACCACGTCGGCTAGGTTTAGCCTACAGAGGCAAAGTCCCCTAATGTAGCAATCCATCAATTTTCTTCTTGGGAAAACGGCCCATTTCAAGCAAAGAATGTAAATATAAAAGATGGACGTAGCTGCAGGAATGCCATCCATTTATTTATGAACTCCAACTTAGAAGTCTCATATGGTAGCAGCTTGTCAATAACAGTGGAGCTACACCCCTAAGCATACCTTGTTTCATCGTCTATTTGGCTCTAAATAAAAAAAAATAAGCATCATGTTCTATTAAATGAGACTTGAAATCACTGAGACTATAAACCTATAAAAAGAAGCATTTACAGAGGCGTTAGATCAAGTGTGGGCTGTTTATAGACTTCTTTACAGTTGGAGTTGCCCATTAAAAAGATGCAGTTTTAAGACACTCCACAAGAAGTGGAGGCTATACCAGCCTTTCTTTATAGTTTGGGGTCATTACCCTAGTGAAAATCAAATGACGGTCCCACTAACTCCAAACCAGATGTCGTCACTGCATGCCACGGCTGCCATGCTGGTTAAGTATTGCTTAAATTTTGAATCAATTGCCAACGGTGTCACCAGCCTCCACGCACCATCACAGCTCCTCCTCCATGCTGGGAACCACACACGGAGATACCATCCGTTCACCGTCTGCGAGAGTCGCTAATGCCACCAAATATCTTTTTTTTAATTTACTGCTCTCCCTGTGTGGTCGTTTCTGAAGCCCGATTCAGACAGCCGCTTCCGAGGCCGGAGTTTAAGGGATCTCTGCTCTTGGACTCTGGGAAGCATCAATGTGGGCTCCAATCATAGATGCTGTTTATTGACCATTTCTAAAGAAGCACTTATGGATATATCCTCTGCAGCAAACGGGACTCTTGATCTTCATTTCTTTGTCCTCACCAGAGTCAGTTTCATCGCAGTGTTTCGTGTTTTTGTGACTGCACTTGAGTTTTGACATTTTCCGGATTTGCTGACCATCTTAGAAACAGTCGCAGCTGATGCATGTCTGAGGCCTCAAACATTAAAACCATTTCTGACATGTTCAAATTAAACTGGATTAATACAAAATGACAACTGCAGATCCACAATGACAAAGTGAATATAATATCCATGATGATCTTGGCTGAAGACATGGCTCTAACCATTTCTAGCATCACACACTCCTGACTGTGGTCAGAGGCGTTGCTGCATTCGTGGAAAAAAACTGAAAGATGAGTGAAATCTGAGTGCTGTTTGGGCTGGAAGTGTTTCTTTTTTTTTTTTTTTTTTAAAAGATGGCTGTGGCATTAGACTTATGCAGGTTGCTGCTATATATCCTCACGGATAGACTAACACATGCCAATCTGCAGCCTGATGGGCAGAATTGCACTGGAGGTAACGTTCGCCCAGATTTAGACAAGGCTTTGATTTATGTATTTATGTATAACAATATAAAGTGTGAGTTCACTTTGCATTCAGTCTTTACACAGAACACTATTCTAGCAGCTATAAGAGAGTGTAATAGGCTTCATAACATCACAGTGTGCAATGAAATGAGCCACTAAACTATCTTTTTTAAAATTTAGCTGCAGCTCTTTGAAGGCAACCTCGTGTGTCAGAGCTCTGAAGCAAGTCAGAGAGATGTGTTTGTTTTTCCTCTCTCTCGTAGGCTATTTTGGGCACTCGAAGACTTTCTGGCTCGTCTTCGATCTGTCCCCTACACTCAACATGTTTACTCTCTTTCTGTCTCAGGTTTCTCAAAAGATGCGACCTCTTTTGTGTGTGTGTGTGTGTGTGTGTGTGTGTGTGTGTGTGATCTGCCCATCTGCCAGTCTTTCTGTGTGATCTTAGAGATTACTGAGCTGATAGTGGAAGCGGTGGATTCTCTCCCTTTAGGGTGCCATTAGCACTCATTATTTGCACCAAGGGTTAATCTACCAGATCTGGAGCTCAGACTCTGCCATATCCAGATGGAGCTGTCAAGAAAATCAAGTGTTTTAACAAGTCTGTGCCAGATTTGGGCAGCTTTTCAGTGGCAGTGACTGCATGGAGCAGTTACTGCTGAATATTTGCTCAGCCTCCAAGATATTTTTGACATTTTCCACTCCTTCCATCTGTAATAAGGTGTAAAAACAAAAACCTTAAGTATACTATGGGTGAAAGACAGGCAGGTCTAAAGTAGAAATATGCAGTTTAATTCCACAGTTTGAGCTTTGAAGCAGCAGTAGCAGCTGATATTTATATAAGTATGTATTGAGTGGCAAAGTAGAAAACAGAGAACAATCCCCCAATCAGTTACTTTTCTCAGTTTCATAAAGTATCTACTGACAATGTTTCAGCTCCTTATTAAGCTGTTTAGCCCACAGCTTTATTGCTGAGTCACTTTCACTACTCTGATGATGCAGCAGCATCCTTGTCCATCACAGATGGCAAACACACAAAGTTCCCAAATAGGTGGTGAACAGGAGGAGAACCTTAACAGCCTATTTGTTGCATATGTTTGAGCCCAGCTTTACTAGATTGGGATTGGGTGTGGCATATTTGTGCTGTGTCTACAACCTACTTCTGCTGCCCCAAAAAGAGCCAAGTGACTTCCACCTGCATACTCTTTAATGGTCAGCAGGGTCAACTCCTATACAGGCTTTGGTGAGCTCAAAGCTTCACAGGGGACATCACAAACCAGTGAGTGACATTACAGTGAATCAATCCATCCATCCATCCATCCATCCATCTTCTTCCATGTATCTGGGGGCAGCGGCCTAAGCAGAGAGCCCAGACCTCCCTCTCCCCAGCCACCTCCTAAAACTCGTCTCGAGGGACCCCAGGGCGTTCCCAGGCTTGCCCAGAGATCATGGTCTCTCCAGCGTGTCCTGGGTCCGCCCCGAGGCCTCCTCCTGGTAAGACATGCCTGGAACACCTCACCCAAGAGGCGCCCAGGAGCCATCCTAGTCAGATGCCCGAACCACCTCAACTGGCTCCTTTCGATGTGGAGGAGCAGTGGCTCTAATCTAAGCCCCTCCCAAAAGGCCGCACTCCTCACCCTATCTCCAAGGGAGAGGCCAGCCACCGTTTGGAGACTCATTTCTGCTGCTTGCATTTGTGATCTTATTCTTTCAGTTACTATTCAAAGCTCATGACCACAGGTGAGGGTAGGAATGTAGACTGACCAGTAAATCAACAGTGTTGCTTTCACACTCAGCTCCCTCTTCACCACGACAGACAGGTGCAGCATCTGCATCACTGCAGACGCAGCCTTGATCCATCAGTTTTTGTTCCCTTCTCCCGTCACTTGTGAACAGGACCCTGAGATACTTAAACTCCTCCAGCTGGGGCCACAACTCTTCCCTGAGCCGGAGTGGCACAGGGACCAGTACATATATCCATCATTTATCCACAGTCTATAAGTTTTTCCGAGGCGTACAAAGAAAATTATTGGAGGGGGACACGGATGTCTCCTTAAAATTTGTTTTTTGGTTTTGAAGACAAGTCAGATTTGTTTGGGAAAAGACAAAACTTCATGTCATAATTTTGTCTGACCAACAACAGCCAAATACCAGCATGTTTGTTGGTTTAACAGCAGATGGATGTTCAGCTAGGCTAATGATAAAAGGCAGTGGGCAATGCTCAGGAGTCAGAGGACCCTGCGAGTGGCAGTAAGTTATATCACTAAAACCTGGAAGCTTTTTTTTATGTGCAAAAGTGGTTTGGAGCAATGTTGCAGGCAGAAACGTTATAGTCACTAAGCAACAGCAGAATATCATTTTACTCTTTGTGTTATCTTTGGTATTTCCTGACATTTCCTTATAAGAAAGGGCGTGTAAAGAAAGATTCACAGGAATCTATGAAGTCCTGTTGTACACAAAGTGGACCCCCTCTCCTTCCATAGGAATCAAGAGGGTAAGTAGCAGCCGAGAGCTGCTAATCAAATACATGATTCATTAATCATCAGCACGCATAAGTTTGGGCTGTTTACTCTGGAGCATTCAGGTGTGTTTTCATTGAGCATTCAATGCCACAATCGTCCCAGGTGTGGATGTCCCAGCAAATTCATCCCAAGGTCAGACTGTGCAATGCTCAGACAAACTGTAGATAACCCAAGAGCTACATGTCAGATTCTGTAAGCCCCGGTTAGCCTGTTAAATGTCAAAGTTCATGACAGCACAATTAGAAAAACACTGAACAAGTGTGACTTTTTCGAAGGGTTACCAGGAGAAAGCCTCTCCTCCCTGAAAAGAGCATGGCAGCATGGCTTAGGTTTGCAAAGCTGCATATGAACCAAGACTTCCGGAACAATGTCCTATGGACAGAGGAGACCAAAGTGAAAATGTTTGGTCTTAATGCACAGCATCACATCACACAGCACATCAGCAACACATAGCAACTGTCAAACATGGTGGTGGGCGGCTGAAGAGTTGGGCTTGTTTTGCAGCCATGTGGCCTCCATTCAGTCATCAACTCCTCTGTGTACCAAAGTATTCTAGAGTCAAATGTGAGCCCAACAGCAGCTAAAGGTCGGCTGAAACTGGATTATGCAGCAGGACGATGATCCAAGCACAGCAGCAACAGCAATGGCTGAAAAATTCACGAATGAAGTTGCTGCAAAGGTCCAGTCAAAGTCCAGACGTCAACCTGACTTAAACGCTGCGGCAGGAACTTCAGAGAGCCGTGCAGCCGAAAACATTCAACTTCAGTGACGTGCCATTACCAATTTTATGGCACACCCAAATTGATTTGTGACACCTGCAAAAGTCTCCTGTCCCAAAGATCAATAGTAATTGTTAAGGTGTCTTATTACAAATGACGTTAAGGTACCAATGTTACTGCTGACAACAACCATGTCTGCTCTCAGTGTAATGTACACATTCAGACAAAACAGATGGCTGTGATGTAATTACACAATAATAACAAAATAAAGACTAAAGGCCAGTGTGCAGTGAAGGTATGAAACAAACAGGGGACACATCCCTCCCTCCCTCAGGGGCCAGATTGCAGGGGCAGTAACCTAAGAAGAAACACTCAGACCTCCCTCTCCCCAGCCACCTCCTCCAGCTCATCAAGGCGGTCCCAGGCACAGCCGAGAGTTATAATCTCTCCACTGTGTCCTGGTTCTGCCCCAGGGCCTCCTCTTTTTCAGTTAACATTAATCTTCAGCTATATGTAAGGTTATTCTCTAAAAATACTCTATGACATGGATGGATGGATACAGTTTTGCTAATCATTAAGGTTGGTTTTTGGCTACAACGAGTGGAAAAGGATCTTTTCTAGCACCTTCACCATCAGCAAATAGTGCTCAGTGTATTAATAGATTTAAAAGGGCTTCTTATATATGCATTTGTTTGACATTTCATAAACTAGCTGTTCATGTTTAACAATGGCAAAAATCCAGTTTAGCGGCTGTTTACTAGTTTCATCGTATCAACGGTGCTGCTGCGCATCTGCTCTTTCTTCACAAAGAACTAAAACCAAATGTTGTGCCAACAGTTTTCTGCCATAAGGAGTCTAAACGCCCTCGGACAGCAGTTGAAAACTGCTTTAAGGAATGTTAAAGAGCAGAAATATTACATGTTCTGCTAGGCAACAAACCACCTGCTACAGTGGCTGCTGACTCTGAAAGTGAACCGATGGTCACGAATCTCATCACTGAGAAAACCTGACAGGAAATCTGCCAATTCAGTCAGCTCAGCAGCCTGGAAAGCTTCATTTCTACTTCTGTGTTCAATAGAGCATACAGCGGTGTTTGTACTCAGACGTGGTGCGCTCACGTTCTTCTGAAATGTCATCACCAAAACACCAGTTAGCGGTGGGAGTTTCTGTCTTCCAGCAAGAAAAAAAGAGGAGGCAGAAGTACCTGGATGAAGGATAAATCCAACTTCAGTGTTACGTGTTCTCTGCTTAACCCTCTTAGGTCTAAGTTGTCAGTGGTTTACACATGTCATGGGTCGCCTTTTTCAGAGTCTTAAGTGAGAAGATGTTATACTAAGAAAATGAGGTTAGTCAATGGAGACAAAACCACGAGAAGAGAAGAGACTCAAATGACCTGTTATTTATTTTGAATGTGCTTATTGATTTCATTTGCATAAAGGAACGTTGGGGTGGGGGGGTGTTGTTGTCCAATTGCCACAGTAGCCATCTGGTGTAGCCTACTTTTAGCACCACAATACAGCACTGCATTTGCAAAAAACACGGTCGCTATTGTTACACAAGATTCCTCTGCAGCCATTCCTCTGTGCTGTCACCTCCACAACAAAGACAAGCGAATTTGGATGTAAGGAATGCCTGTGGAAATTTATCAGGATTATTCCGTCCCAGCAGCAGCATTTTTACCTGGATCAACTGCATAAAAAACAGCTCATGTGATGGATTTTACTCAGAGGTTTGGCAAATCTTCAAGTTAAACATCAACCCACCATTTTCTATTTTCACAAAGGCCACGGTCTCATAAGACAGAGTGGAAAATGCATT
>JAMQGT020014449.1:0-16044 GCA_024447675.2 Pterophyllum scalare
AACAGCATGTGAAACTGATTGTCAATCAGTGTTGCTTCCTAAGTGGACAGTTTGATTTCACAGAAGTTTGATTTACTTGGAGTTATATTGTGTTGTTTAAGTGTTCCCTTTATTTTTTTTGAGCAGTGTATATTTACTGGGCTTCAGATTCATAAGTTGGCAACATATGCAAACTTTAAGAAAAACTTTATGTAAAAGATTAATATGTGACTGCAATTTCATTTTAGTTACAGAGATTTTAAACAAAGGTACAGCATTAATCTTCATCACACTGAAAATTACATTTGGTACAGTGTAATCAAAATCTGTGTTTGGTAACCGTCCACCCACGCACATTTTCTCCAGACTCATCTAATCTTATTTATCGCTGATGCAATCCCCTTAATTTTGGGACACAGAGATGAGTGGCCAAGCTACAGCAACACATTATCATCATTCATTCTCACAGAGATACACACACACACACACACACACACATCTGCAAAAAAAAAACAAAAAAAAACACAGTCCCAGGGCAGGTCCTTCTGCAGCATGTTTCTGTTTAGTTGAATACAATAAGGATGATTTCATTATACATTGTTCCATAAAAGAAACAGAATTTAGCTGACTTACATCATTAACAATGCATGCTCTTACAAACATTGTTGTTTTGGTCCTTTCTTTAGATACTGAATATCAGCTGACTTCACATTTCCATTATCTTTGCTTCAATTTTGCTGCAAAGCAGAAAACAGTCACGTGCTCTTACACCACCACAAAACTATAATGGGGGAGGTGAGTGGACAGGCTTACAAAGTGTCTGACTTCAACACCAGAGACCTGAGTTTGCATCCCACCTAGTCACAGCCTACAAATGGTTTATATTGGTTTTCCTCTTCTTCTTGGTTTCTTTCTGTGTTTCTCTTGTGGTAGTTCAGCAAGATCAGCACGTTTCTGTTTTGTTGAGTGTATGTGGATTTAATCTAACAGAAATATACTAGATGCTTTGTTGGTCTTACAGTATGGAAATAGCTGAGATAGTCTGAAGGGCTAACACGCATTTTCAATATGGTCCACTGGTTAAATGTCTCTGTTATGAATTATGCAGCAACCTTTTACTTTAGTAGAGCACAGTTCATCTGTTTTACTCCACCTGACAGAGGTGACAAAAGTGGAGACATTTTTCATGTACCCCGGGAAATTGGTTGCCGCATGGGACACAATAACTGGGATACAAAGACAAAAAAAAAAAAGCACAACAAATATGCAGAAAAAATATTGCAATAGATCTCACTACACACAGAAACAACCAGACAAAGAAATTAATGCTGAGCCAAAACCACCAAATAATAATAAAACCAAAAAAGCACCTACAGGCACTTACTTTTCACTGCAGTTTTGCTAACTTCATGTTTGGACACTCTGGATACTGCACACTTAGCATATTGCTACATACACGAGGACATGACGGTCCTTAGCCTGCTCTGCAGACGCTTGATAACTTCTTTAAAGTATTGACACAAGAATATTTCCACACATTATTTACATATTTATCAAGCACTTTACAAAGCTGTTTCACATCACCGTCATTCATGCATCTCCAGCTTGCTGCAGACTAAATTCAACCCCAATGTAAAACAAACGTGATAAGAAACAAACGCAGAGTGTCCCAATTCAGGGGCTGCATCCTTCTAAACGCCATTACAAAATGACAAGAAATTGCGAATCTTTCAGATGGAAACTTGTTGTGCAACTTACACACACACCGGACGCGTTGCGTTTTTGCAAATAAAACACACTGTGGAAAAAAAATGAAGTCAACATCAAGCAATGATGTAATGAGGTCCTGATGTTTCTAAACAAGAGAAGGAAGAAACAGAGATCCTGGGTTTATCCAACTCATAAGAAAGCAGCAGCAGGGAGAGTTTCGTGGTTTGATCCCGGAGTTGAAGTTGCATCACGGCCTTCAGGATGTCACTGGGCAGTTTGAGCTCTTGTTGGCAGAGTTGGGATCACATCTGAGGAGGCAGAGAATAATTTCAGAGAGCCAGCTGACCCGGAGCAGCGTGTAGCTGTGTGTCTGAGGTAAAATAGTATGATTTTACTGTTTCCACATCACTATGTACTCAGTACATCAGTGCGCATTTTGAGCTATGAGGTCATATGTTGCTAGATGCAGCGCTCTAATTGGTCAGATCTGTTGTTGTTGGTTTGCGAGAGTCGGAAAAATTGATCCGAAATTGATCCGAAAAAATTAATGCGGCAAATCCATCCTGTGAAATGACGCCGTCGGTGTGAACGGCGAGTCCGAAAAATATTTTTAAAACAAAACATTCACACAAAATTTACATGTCCGGTGTGTAAAGGCCTCAAGGCTTCATCTTAAGGCTGATTACATCACAGCCAGGTGACGTCGGTTGTCTCAATTAGCGCACAAAGGCAGCTTCCTTTTCCCCAGTTTTAAAGGACAGGTCATATCTTCCGTGGTCTACCTTTTCCCATGATTCATTGCGGGCTGAAGCCTGTTGCAGGGATGGCAAATTTAAAATCTTACAGTTTCTGTGGCACAAAATAAACATTTGCAATATTTTCAGGCACGGATGTAGATGTGTAAACCTCAAATATCTGCTTGATTTATCAAGATATTGCTTGACCACTAAAGTATTCCGATGTTTTCGGAGATGTCCGTTCCCACTAGTCTAACTGCCAGCTCACCACACCAGCTGTCAGCTGACCGGGCAGTAGAGGCTCGCTATAGCTGGAGAGAACGGCCGACTCCTGCCGCATCACTTTCAAAAGCCCCGCTGGCTTTCACCACCAAGTGGAAGTTAAACACAGAAATATTTCACTCATGTGACGTCTAACAGTTGATGTTTGGTTTATTTCAGTGTTTAATTTGCTCCTGAGCAAATTGGTTTGGCTGAGATTAAAGTTCAGCTTCATAACTGAATAGTTTTATTTAACTTTAATGTCTCACTGAAGGACTGTCGGTATATTTGGAAATGAATCATTCTCTCATCTTTGTTGATGTACCGGTGACAGCACTGCAGTTCCTAAAGGATTTAAATAAACCACAAAAAAAAAAAAATAAGAAAAAGTTCAGTGTTTTGAGAAACACTGTCCTACACTGACAGTATACTGTTTGTACTGTTATATTAATCTAATCATCATCAGCTTAAATTCAAATTCAACTCTGCTACACTTGGTGTAACCTAGCACTAACCATGAACACCACAGCTGCTCGGCACCAGTCCAACACAGTGCTTTGGTGTAAACTCACCACAGTACAGCAAAATAACCTGTTTCTCCTGCACTAAACTAGTATTTCCACGCATCCAATTAGAATTTTACACATAATCTTTAAATTTCTTTACCTTATCACCATATACTGTCGTGTCTCTCCCCCCCCCCATCTTTCTCTATCCCCGAGTAAAGTTATTTCTAACTCTCTCTCCCATTCTTGGAAATACTGCAGCTGTAACTTTAGCTAGTGACACTTTGTGTGATAAACTGAACACAAACAGTTAGTGTGTTTGCTGATATTTGTTGAGCTGGTAGAAACGTCTCATTTGGAGTGACCTGCCACTTAAAAATGTTACTCCCTTTACGCTTGTTCCTCTTCAGTTAGTCGTAGCTAGACGCTGAAGTACCGGGACCACAACTTACAGACATCTGCATTCATTCCAGCCCACTTTAACCTGAGCATAGGGTCATAAATGATACATAAATTATGTGGTTTGTCTTTTTCAGCTATTTGTATGTGATAAGCCCCGGTGATCGGTATCAACTTCCCTCAAATGCATTAAACTTATAGTAACGAGCCTGTTTTGAAAATATAAATGATAGAAAGTACAGATGTTTGCGTTAACATGTAGGAAGTAAAAGTAAAAATACATACTTAAGTAAAGTTCAGATACTAATTCTATTTAAGTACAGTCATTAAGTATTTCTAATTCCTTACTTCCCACCTCTGCCAACTGAGGATCTGCTGGGAAAGTGGGTCTAAAATCCTCTATGGATTGGTCACAAAACACTGCAGCGAGCTCTTTGTGAAGATGTCACACATTTAGTGCGCTCGGTGACGGCAGGCGTCCCCCAAGGTTCATGTGCATGCAAAAATAGAATGTTTGACTGACAGGCCAAAATACAACCAGGGATTTCCACTCAGAGCCGTGATTTACATATTAAAGTAAGATATCACCCCACAAAAGTGGGTGAAGGTTTGGCATGCAAGTAAATACTACAGAAACCGTATATATGTTTTTAAGACAAGCGGCACAGCTTTCGTGCATCGCATGTAGCTGTCAGTGTTTATGAGGACATATCAACGTGAGAAATGAACTGTAATCTGCTGATGCAGGGATGTGGAAGTCGCATGAAGCCTGCTGACCTTGTCCTGTACCAAAGAGACACACTGATTGACAGAGATTTCTGTCTGCCAGCTGCCTCCCAGCTGAAGTAAAATAATGTCTCTTCTGTACTGGAACAAGAAATGTCTTAGAATATTACATCATCAAGAAGGAAGACTTAAGGATGTGAGAACAGTTAAAAAACTGCCATAAACCTATATAGAAGATGAAGGCATCATCAGGGTCTAAGCCAGTTAAGGGTTAAGCAGGTTCTTAAACCTAGAGTCTTTCTATTAATCAGGGGCCCCTCTTTTTGCAAAACAATGTCCAATTGTATTAAAAACATATTTTATCCTATTTGTTCTATGACTTTTGGAGAAGCTGTCCTACTGAGTTATGTCCTCAGTTGCTAATACAATATGACGTTCAAAATCGAAATATGGTCCCCTTTGAAGTAAAATAGACAAAGCTTTAGGACTACCTTGGAACTGACAAGTCACTAATATATGAGAGTGCAGTGTCCTCTGCGTCTCAGACAGATCCACCCCTCAATCCTGACATCTGGTTTTCAGAAAAGGAGAGGCACAAGTCAAGGCTTCCGAACAGGATTTCGGAACCTCAGAGTGATGTCGTGCTGGCTATGCCCATAGCTTATGCCAACCACTCATATCACAGGAACCCACCACCACCACCAACCAGCGGTCAGCTTAATAAAACTGGCTGCATCCGAGGGCAGGGTTTTATTCATGTTTTAACCCCACCATATATCATCAGCTGTGTTTTGATTTCTCTTTTCAGCTGCAAATATGAAGGAATTCCCCTTGAGCATGGAGCAGGCAAGTCCTAAGTGATTTTTGTCGCAGGCCCGTCAGCACAAATGAATCGCCAAGATAGTAACTGTATTTTCAAGCGCCTCAAACGTCAATCGCAAATATTTCTGAACTGGTATTTTGCAGCGCTTAGGCATTCTCAAGCATCTTGGCATAGCACTGCTTTGTCATGTCCACAGCTGCACACTGCACATCATCATTAATGTGTCCTCGGCGCAAGTTCAGGGGTCAAGAAGTCCAGCTGAGAGATGGCTTGAAATGATGACATCATTAGCTCGGTGCCACTGGGCAGCGTGATGGCAGGCAGAGGGTATGCAAGGTGGCACTGCAGGGTGGCGGGACAAAAATAACACAAGTGTAAATTTCTGCTATGCCCTCTTGGCCAGCGGAAACATGCTTGCCTTCTCTATCTAGCACTTTGCTATCACCTCATGTCTAGAAGTGGACACTAGAAGTGGACACTAAGCCTCATCTCACAAAATAAATTCTGTTGTGTCCAAGAGGGGGGGGGGGTGTTGAATCCAAGGTTAACAGTATTTGTGTTGGCATGAAATTAGTGCTTCTGTTTCAAGTGTATCCAGAAGATGATGAAATTAGACAGGGCACTCTGCATCAGATCACTCTGACAGAATGCATAAATTCATTCAAAGGCACATTAACTTTGAGGCAGCTAATGAAAGAGATGGATACACAGAGACAGACAGTTTCAATTGGTTCAAGCGGGCAGAGATAGTTGCCAAGGAGATAAGTCGTGTGAGTGTGAGGTGTGACTCCTGCGTCACAGAGTTTTAAAAAATATAATTCTCCTTCCTCCCTTTAATGCGTCTCAGTCCTTCGTCCATACGTCAGATATAATGTTTCCGCCCCTCGCAACCCCCACCAACACGGAGTTTGGGGGGGGGGTTGTCTGTCTTCCTTTTCCCAAGATCACCATCAAAGTCATGGCTTCACAACTGAGGAGTGAAGGGAAAATATTTTTGACTGTCACGTCTCCCTCCTGTTCACAACTAGTCAGCAAGTGTGAGGATGTTCTGTCAGCGCATACCATTCTCAGCATGCACGCGCACACGCACACACTGGAGGAGAGAGATGACATTTGCGCCATGTGCAACATTTCAGCATTTCCCTAAAATCAGCCATGGAAGCCATATTTAGAGGTGATGAAAGGATTTGGGATGACATTTAGACTCTACCTTAATTATTGGACAGGGTGTTGCATGGCTGCATGTACACTTAGACGAGCTATGCACACAAGCTGACTGGCATGCATAAATAAATACTGAATATTTATACCTTCCCCCACTGCTATGTGCCGCCCCGTTACATAAGAAAGGGCACAAACATTTTTACCCTCGTTAAGGGTCTATATTTTGCAATATCCCTGCCACATGACCTTGTATGTTATTACAAACAAGCTTGACACAGCTTGTTTTTACTGGTTTGTCACTCTATATGTAGGTTTGGGCACTTTGCTAATATTTGACATTCTCAGACAGATTGTACAATCGGTCATAACAATCCACCTTTTCAGTTTTGAACTAACATTGATTCGCTTTACTTTTACTTTACTTTCTTTTACCGTAATTTTCCAGTCATTGCTGCTTCCCTGAACCTCCATTAAAGCAAACAATAAAATAAAATCAGTGTCTGCTGAACGATTGTTATGCTGTCCAGATTTCAATTTATCTTTCAAAGCCAGCACACAGACCAGCTTGTAAATCCTCGTAAGGCACATCGGGATGACGGTGGTGGTGCCATCATACTGCAGGCTGCTCTTAGTTTGTGGAAACAGGGAAGTCCGAAAGATGTAGTTCCCACATCTCCAGGACCTTTGCTGCTGACCTTGTGTGACTGCAATTAGTGGCGAGAAGTGAACCTACTCCACTTGCTGCATTCGCTTAAGAATAAGTGAATTACATTCAGAAATAAATGATTGGACTTTATACTTTGAAATACAGACTCTCTGCAGACGTTTATCTCCCACATCATCATCATCTTCGAGTTAACACATTTAGTTTGGTTTGGTTTACTTAACCCTGTTAATTTGTTCCAATGCACTTTATGGCACTACAGTGTATTCATGCAAATATATTTTTTATTAAATTTAATTAATTCATATTAATACAGAAATAAACAAAAATACATAAAAATGTATTTTCATTCATTTTGACAACTGCCTGGCCCATCAACATTACATCAACATCAACATTACATTTTGATTACTGATGCACACACACCCAAACGTGCAGCGTGACAGTAAAAAACACACGTTGCAAAAACGGGGTGGGAAACAAAGGACACGGGACCGGAAGGGACGCAGCAGAGATCCTCATTAGCAGACAAGTCACTGATCTACGCTGTACATGACAGAACACAAAATGCCCAACCCCTGCTGCTCCCTCCATTCAAAGTCCTCGTGATTTGAACTTCAATGAAGAAAAAACTCAGTTCGGGGAGACAAATGTCCCCATCAATTCTCCTCCAATCTAATGGATGTCTCAAAGGGAGCCACAGCAAGGAGTTTCGCAATCACTCATGCCTCACTCCCTTATCATTCACAACACCTTCGTGCCTGGCAAATGTCAGCGTGTCATAGCCTAACCTAACTCTGTAGTGCACATGTGTGTTATATGTGCCGTGTGTGTGTGTGGGTGTAGGGTGTCGAGACATCTGAGTGTGAGATGGATTGAAGCAGTGATGTGGAGGCAGCAGGATAGTGAGGGTAGAGAGGACAGCTACCGTGAAACGTCTCCCTGTGCCTGTATTAGTCAAAGCAATTCCATCTATCATCCCCGTCTCCACTCCTCACCCCCTTGACTCAATTGTCATTCTGCCCCGAAGAGTGTGATGGATAGATTCCACTTGCTGTTTATTCCAACGCTATGAGGGAAAAAAGAAAAGAAAAAAAACACACAGCCCCGTTTCACAACACTTTAACAAATTTTGTGATTGTTTGATGGCACCTTCTCACAGTACCCAGTGAGTCTGGTTTAGCACAACACAGCAATTCAAGAAACTGTGTTTAAAAAGCCAATACAAATGTGAGAATGTGCTTTACAAGCAAACTGCCTACATGGAAAAAAAGAGCATGTAGATTAACTCATAATCCCTCTAGAATGTTGGAATAAATATTCTGGCCCAGGATACGCTTGAAAGTTTCAATTCTTGGTTAATTAAAGGTTCTTTCAAAAGAAGCTAATGGTCTTTTTCCAAAGTTTGTCAAAGTACTACATCCGTTCTGAGTCAAATTGTTTAAATAAAATGTAATTTCTTTTTAATAATCATACTAGATTATGTGAAACTCACCATAAATGTGACCAACCCAAAGACTGTATATAAAAGTTTCATGTTTTTTCTAGAACTGAAAAGTAAAACCAGCGTAGGACCCTTCAACCTGCAGTGCGTCTAATGGCCAGCAGGGGACGACTCCTAGTCCTCTAATTTAGTGATTTTTTTGAAGAAAAAAAGAAAAGGAGGTACAGATCATTATTATATGCCAACAAAAAGACAGTAAATACTGAGCCAATCCAACGCCAATTGGGAAACCCTGCAAAATGTAAATAAAAGAATAATTTGCAAATCTCATAAATCTATATTTTCTTAACAAAAGAATACAGAAAATATCTTTAAAATGAGACATTTTACTATTTAATGAAAATCAATTCTTTTTGAATTTGATTGCAGCAATACATCTCATGATGGGACTGGGCAACAAAAGACTGGAAAAAGAAAAAAAAAGTACTAAAAAGAGCTGGACCAACATTTTCCAGCTAATTATGGAAAGTCTTGAAGCTCAAGTGCACTTGGACACGAACTGATGGCCGGATAGCATGGAGCTGGCTTGGCAGGTGCTACAGGTGCTGGAGTGGCACCTTCCTGAAACACTCTGGAACGCCACTCGGAATGTGCTCTCATCCAGAGATACTTCACTTTTGGGATTATTTCTGTGTCTGCAGATTGTCGTCTTGTCTGTGTGGAGTAGCCGGTCGGCTTATCACCAGCTATGTTCAGCAAAAGATGCCAAAAATACCCTCGTCATCGACTCGTGGGGGCAATAAAAGACACTTTTGTGTGTAGAGTGCGGCATTCTTGACGCTTCTCTGACAACAAGGGGAAATCTGAAAAGTTAATCTTCACAATTCTTACATTGCGCTGAGATATTCATCCTAATCCTGGACCTGGTGATGATCAAACAGAGAAGGGCTCTGTTTGTCACCAGGCCCATCAAACACCATCCACCTGCTCTCCATGGATTCATCTCCTCAAACGCAGCGACTCCTGAACCTTTATCATCAGGTCAGAAATGTGCTATCAACACACACTCTGGCAGCCACATAATAATCTGCGCAACATCAGAAGAATTAAACTGGCTCCGGGGCACATGGCTCGCTTACAGAGAAAGCCTGCAATGCTAAAACTGCAGACTGTAAGTCACGCAAAAGCACTTTGGGACCGAAAATCAAGCCAAGTAAAGTAGAAAAGTGCTGCATAAGAACCAGTCTATCATACCATCTATTATAACAGCATGGCTTCGTAGTGGAAGAGTCTGGGTGTTGAACTGACCTGCCTGCACTCCAAACTCTTCACCAATTTAAAACATTTAGCACATCGTAAAACCCAAAAATACATCAAAGAAGACCCGGGAGTGTTGAGCAGCTAGAATCCTACATCAGACACGAACGGGATAATTTTCTTTTCCCAAACATCCCGCGACTGGTCTTCTCAGTTTGTTCATCTTTACATACACAAGGATTTGACTAACCCCCCACCCCAAATAAAAATAAATTTAAATTTTTTTTAAAAAAAATCACGTACATATTAATATTTTTACTCAAACAAGTATAAATTTGGGTACAGAGAAAAATGTTCAAAAACAAATTCAGGTTACATCAGCTATCCTTGCATTAAATATTCAAGGCCCTCCAGGCAGTCAGTAAATAATATCCTGTACATAATCACACATCATAATCATCACATACTCACGCAGCAGATGGGATGGTGTGGCTGACATGATGGTGATATCTTCCAATCAATCATTTTTAGAACTGTAGTGATAACTGCTATGATGTCACATGTGAGGAGAGTAAAGGTGAGCTATGACCTTCCCTGGATTACATACAGACAAAGTAATCTGTTGCGACTGCAGGACACACCTCACTGCACCTTAAATTATTCCTTCAGTGTCTCTCCCCCTGACCAGAGATCAGAAGCGAAGATATTACTTTGGTGCTGCTGGCATTTATCAGCCTGCTTTGACTGACGTCCCGCATGCCTGTTGTTTCTCCTTCCAGCCCAATTTCTGTTTCATTTTTTTGTTGACAAATTTCATCAGCTTAGACAAGACAACAGTGGATAAGCTGGAACGTTGTCTGTGTGAACCGCTCAGGCAGAAATGTTCGCACTCTCTTTGCAAGCCGCACAAAATAGAGGAAAATTGCGAGTTGTCTCGACAGGCGGGAGACCTTGGAGGGGAATTTGTCCTCCAGATCGTGACACTGTTTGGCCGGTTGTCAAACACTGCCCCCATGTGGAGAAATGTGCAGTTGATTATCCACAGGCACCCCTTTAAAGGTTGGAAAAATCATACTTCAGTGTCTGACAGTGGATCCTTCTGTATTAGTACATATATGTACTAATATGTATATAATGCAAGACGCCTGTGCTTAGTTATGTTTGCACAGTGCCATAAAATGGAAATATTTTGTAGGATTTTGGCCTCATTTCATACACACTCCCCCGGATTAAATCTGACATATTTGGTATATTGGAAATTCTATGACTTCCTCTATAATTTATGGATCTGTGGGTTTGGGGTGTGTGTAGGCATAAAGCATTAGTTTCTATTGACTGACATACTGGCAGGCCACAGCAGTTTTCAGCATATTTACAGAGTTGTGTATATTCCCTGGATGAACAATCATCCTTACCCGAGCGTTTTCCCTCAGATATGTTTTGAAGTGTGCCGTGCGCTCTTCAGCTGATTGTCACAATCATTTCTAGCCAGATTAAATTGTTTGTCTGGCTGCTAAAAGTTACCCATTGACAGAGATTTGGCTTTTAAGATCTTTGCTGAAATCAAGCCACACGGTCTGCCACAAGAAAGGCCGGGTCTTTGTCATGGTTTCAGCGTGAGAAACATTAAAGAGAGCTGTTTAAAGAAGGTTGAAGGACAGATGTATCTTTGTTTTCTGTGAGTCAGACAAGTGTCCACCAATCAAATGTTTTCTTTTGTTTGTTTTGGGGTGTTCCCCCCCCCTCTGTTTCCAGGAACATCGATGAGAGAGCGAGCAGAGAGAAAGCACGTGCGTACCCTGCTAGATTTCAACGAGACGTGGGCTGAGTTTGTGGGGGGGGGGAATGCTTGGGTTTGGTGGATGGGTTTTGGCTGCTGAACAATGTAGACCTTTGATTCCATTGGAATTCATGCATGTGTGGATCAGCTCTTGAATGAAAAACAGTAATATTAGGTATAGAATCTGATGGCTGCACTGTGCCTCTAAGTAAGAACCCACCATATTGTGAGAATTTAAAAAGCCACTTATTCTCTAAAGGAATCACGAGTCATCTGTAGTTCCCTAATAAACATTGATAAATTGACTTAATGGCAGATAAAGATGACTTTATAAAGAACCTGCTGGGAGATACTGTCTCAGTGAATCATTGGTTCAGAATTATCCATATATAAATTTAACTTCTTACTTCAATAGCTGTTCCTGCTTAACGGTTCTCCAAACACAGAGAAGCACAAAACAGCAGCTGCTCATTCATCACCGATTACTTTCAGCTTAAGTGCTTAGTAGTTATGCAGCAATTCCTAAATATTGTGTTATTACTTCACTGTTAACTATTATTTATACGTCCTCTCACGTCACTCAACAAGTAGCAGCGAATCTCTGAGAATTATTAAGTATGATGCTTCACTCGGTGAGGTAAAAATAGCAAATGATTAGTAATTTATGAGTAGCTACAGTTCTGACCAGAGTTTAAATCAAATCAAAGTTTATATGACACATACGTGGTCATGCAAGGTACAGTGTGCAGTGAACTTCTTTGAGGACTGCTCTTACACATTAGCACGAAGATGAAAGATATAAAGAGAATAGTTTACAAATATAATCAAAATGTGGTCGAAAATATGTTAACGCTTTACGATACGGCCCATAAGTACGCCGTACAACCGTGACTAAGGCTGGCTGTAAAATAAGACACTAAAACAGGGTGTGTTGTGGGAAGGGGAGTAGGGTGCATAATACAGTGCAAACAATACAGTGAAATAGCATGACAATATCAGAAACAATTCTTAAAAAATGTGGAAAATTAGCTAACTTTTATGGACAAATGTCCTAATTATTGCCTAACAAGTCACCATTTCCCAAGAAATATCATCTGCTCTACAGACCTGGGTCTGAAGTTATGCGACAACTACTGAAGAATGAGTCATTAATTATCAGCTCACCTCCGTCCCCCACCTGTTCTTTCTTAACTAAGCTGCTCTTGATCATTTATTTATAAATTTAAAATATAATTTTAAGTGCATGTGTAAAGGCTGTAAGGACTAAAGCAACGTCATGCCTTTGAATGTGAGAGACTCTCTTATAGTAGCACCTTGTTACTGAGGCCAAGTGGAAATCCAGACCGCTCAGTTTTTGTGTTAACACATTCTAACACTAGGGGGCGCACTCGCCAGAGAGGAGGGGTCAACAAATACCATTTCCATGAATACATAAATGGACAGTAGATCGGTAAACTTGCCACAATAATTGTGGTTTTCATTTAAACAGCCTGAGCTTTTAATAATTCCTGCAGGCTTCTTTGAGAATAATGCATTACTGTGGTTTTTGTTTCTGATCTGTAGAATCCCTAAAATTACTTTTCATACTTACATGAATGTGCACTTTTCTAACTTCAGCACGACCATTTGTGCATTTGCGCTGCAAACAGTGGCCTAACCCTTCCATGACCTCATGTTCACAGACTGACAGGTGAGCTTTTCGTGGAACATTTGGTGCAATATCATCGAAATGTTTCGAAACAAGAATCTCGTTTCATTTTTTTTTATATTTATTTTTTTTAAATACCGGCTGAAATCAGATTGCTGGCTGTAGCCTCACAGTTCTGCCAGTAAAGCTGATTAAATCAAACCTGTGCTGAGCCCTTTTCTGTTGATTACATTTCTTCATCCTCCCGAGCATTACTCCCAGCGATGTCACAGCCCCGAGTACCTGCAATTCTTCTTTCCAGCAGCTGATTTCACTCACATTCATTCAGTCACGCGGGAACGTGTAATCACCGAAATCAGCTCCGGTGGTGATTGGATGGGATGACAACCTGTCCACTCTCCGGTCTCCGCAGCAAATGGTGATGAACAATTGCACTTTGTTGATCTATGTTCCCATTTCTTGCTTTTTTTTTTCTTTTATGCAGATTTCTTTATTTTATTTTATTTTTGAATCACATTTGAATGCTTTTTGTGTGGAATGTGCCGTATTTTAAAAAAAAAGTTATATTATTTGCAATAATAATATTAAGGCATACAGATGAGGAGAAATCCACTCTGTGTTTCTACTGTTGATGTTAGGAGTATCTGTGATTTTTTTTTTTACCTGGACTTAAAATAAATAAATCTATATTTTGTTTGATCCAGAGCTGAATGAGATCCTGAAATCCTGTGAATGTGGCAGTCATCCTAAACTGAATACTGAGAGCACGAAGAAGCAATACAATGCAATTCTTTATCTCTGCCACTAGATGGGGCTCTGGATCTTTTTTTAAAGCTTTCAAGCGTGCCGGAATTCCTCTAATATTCCACAGGACAAATATTAACCCCAAACTATGAAGCTATAAACAATACACTGTGAGACATTGTTTGCTATCGCTTTAAAATAAAAATTTTACTCATATAAGTCATATAAAATGAGAAGCAATGCATAGCAGAGGAATATACTGCCATGATTTACATTGCCATGTAGGTCAGACATTCTAAGCTCCTCTGAGTCATGCCTTCATGCTTTGCTCCCTTTGCATGCTGCAGGCAGACGTGAAGCTCAGCCTGAAACTCAGTGAGCATTTCTGCAAGAGGGAAAGATATCCCCTTTGGTTCTGCCCGACACGATGTGGCATCTGTGGGTTGTGTAACTCAAGTGGAAGGGAATTAAGAAGAAAAGCGGTTCAGCAGTCACCCAGAGTTCACGAGTCTCTCTGTGTGTTGCAGTGAAAATTTTGAATTTACACTTTGATGTTGGTGCTCTGCAGCCACACAAATGTCACTCCATCACTGCATGTATCAATTATGGCGACTAATTATCTTTTTACACATGGACGTGCACATTATTGTTAAGTAAGCGAAATCTGTTTATCTGCCGTCAGATTTAGTTGTCGTAGATGTCGTTTACTGTCCGTGTAATTCTTATTGTCTTTGTCTCACTGCTTTTATTGGATTTTAGTGTTTTTCATTTTTCTGTGCAAGTGCCCGCTCAAACCAAGCCAAATTTCTCCCACGGGGGACGAATAAAGAACCTGGAGCCTTGACTCATCCCTGGTTTTGAATGTTATGCCTTGCCAACTTCACATCGTTGATACTGATAACAAAACTGTTACCTGTCCTTCTGAAATAGCCTCTGTTTAAATGTTGCTTGAAGTTTCCTGCTAAGCCATAAGCACTGTGCAAATGTGGCTTTTATTTAGAACCAAGGTCCTTGCGAGGTTCACATGAACCTCGCAGTCTTATTTACTGTACCTGCTGGTCTGTATTAAGCAGAGTCCAGTTAGAGCTGGATGTAATTTGCCAAAGCTCAGGCCCAGATGTCCAGATTTCTTGGGCACATTAATTCATCAATCCAGACAAAGGGTCTAAGCAGTCTGTGCTGCATTAGCCACTGTCTCATAACTCTCTTAAAACCTGGCTCCTGGGGTCAAACTTTTGAGCTTCTTGCCAATTAAGGGCAGTTGTATGGTAAGCAGATCCATTCCTCCTGTGCCCGGAGGAATCACTATGTCTTATTTCATTCTATTCTCACTTTCCATCATGTTTCAGGAGCAGGACATGATGGAAATGGCTTGTGACAGTTCTGACCCATTTGGAGGTCTTTCGACACAACATGAACGGGTGAACCTCTCTCCTCACTCACGCTGGCCTTAATGTCCGTGGTGGCCACATACAGTTTTTCATCTCACGGCCAAAATTACGGGAAAACTTGCAGACCTCCTGCTTCCAAACCTGTCTGCTTAGTGGGGACGTTTTCCCGCAGGAACGCGGACACTCCGGACGGCAGCTCGCGTGAACGTTCAGACGACCTGGAGAACATTCCCGCGTTAGGCTGTGCATGTGCCAGTTCTGAGCATGTTTTATGTTTTTTTTTTTATGCTTTAATGCTTCTTGGTAATCTTTCATGCATGTTTAGTTGGTCTTGTATAACTTTCTTTGTCTCTGGACATCTGGACCAAGATCTTTATTAAGAACTTTCCCAGCTGCTGGCTAGATGATTTCATATGAAGTGAAAACCCAATCAAAGTTATAACGTTCACTCTTTTCTGGTTTGTTTGGCTCAGACTTTATTCCAGATGTTCAACAGCATTTTTTTTTTTTTTTTGTGAACCTATTGAACTGATTTTAACTGACTAACTGGTTCACCATCAGTTACTGCCATTTCATTTCAAACAGATCTTTGATGATGTTGCGCATGAGCATTCTGAACTGGCTCGGTGTTTTGGCGACCGGCTCGTGAGGAATACCTGGGCTAGTTCACAGGTGGATGAGTGGAAAATACATTAAAATTCTTCCCAATCCCACTGCATTCCCACTGGACGCATTTTAAAATGCGGCGTCAAATCTAAAGTAGTTATAATTACACACAGAAATTGATCAATGAACGAGTAACATTTCAAAA